>JAREIK010006951.1:0-108041 GCA_029783825.1 Sapria himalayana | reverse complement strand
TCATTTTATTATATTTGTTTATTTATATATAAATATAAATAACAAAATAAATTATGAGTTAGACAAATATAATTTATAAAAATTATTTTTCATAAAATGATATAGATAAACTTATTAAAGAAGAAAAAATTCAAAAACAAAAAAATTTTAGTAATATATTTTTTCTTTGTTTCTGAATCATTTTAAGTTTTGTAATTATATCTTAATTAATATTTATATTATTATTAATGGATTATTAATTTATTTTTTTTATTATTAGAATATTTATCAATAAAATTGTTTATATTGAATTTATATAATATAAAAATATAATGATTAGCAATAACTAAATATTGTATTCACATTTGAAAAAAATTTAAAAATTATTATATTTTCAAAGGTTATAACCTTTGAAAATATCAAAAATAATAAAAATAATTTTTTTGTTATTTATTTTTTAAATAAAACCTATAAACCACTCAATGCTAGGGGTGCTCATGGGACGGGATGGGATGGGGATTACAAATCTCCAGTCCCTTCCCATAGTTCGGAGATTTTTTTTTGAAGATCCAGACCCGTTCCATAGGTTGAAATATCGGGACAGGACGGGACGAAGATCGGAGATTTTGGGTAGGATAAAACGGTTCCGGGACGGAACGGAGTTCAGACATTTTTTTTCAATTTATTTTCTTCAAACCGGCCAAGTAAGTTCATGTCGAAACCTTTTGTTGTACCATTTATCATTCCTTAGTTATGATCTATCAAACTCAAATTAGTATAATTTTGTTTTGTCAAATAGGCTGAAAACCACAAACGAATTCCATTACCTTGTCAAAAGCTTTGATGTGCAGAAAAGGATAGAAATGTTTAATAGAACGGGACCGAGTTGTGTGCATAAGTTGGTTCTTTGTTTTTTCACAAGTTGGCTTTGTTCAGCCGAGTGAAATTTAACCATAATAGCAATACTATTTTTTAAACAATTACTTAAAATATTAAGGAATAGCTAAAGATGACCACAAAATTGGTAGCAGCAATTACTACTTAAGTAATTGCTAAAATTAGGCAGCTTAATATAACAAAAAAAATACAACTAATAACAACCATGATAATAATCATTTCAAAGGTCCATCCCAAGACAACAACGAAAATACAAACCCAATTAATTATCTCTTCTACAACTCCTCCCTTTTCTTCCTCCAATGTAGAAGGACAACCATAGATGAAAACGGTTAATCATGTAGACATAAATTTCTAAGATGAAAGAGTAATAAAAAAACAAAATATTACCTTATAAAATTTAATACACCCATTCCAAATTTAGTTGGCAACTATATTTGGAAGAATATTTAGATCTTGAGACCCCTCTGAGAATTGTAATTGAAACATATTTTTATTAAATTGAATGAATAAAATAAGTAAAAGTGAAATTAAAATTTACAAGATTTTTATACTAACCTGATTCATTATCATCAAGGTCTTGAACTAATTCTTCAATTTCAATAGGTTTGTTTGAGCTTATCAACCAATCTTGTAGACATATGAAAACTTCAGCTGTAATAGGTGTTAAAGAACTCTTAAATTTATGTAAAGTTCTCCCCCCATTGCTAAACGTAGATTCGTAGGCCACAGTAGATGCTTGGATAACAAATATATCCTTGCTACATTTGCCAAAGAAGGATACCTAACCTCATTTACCGTCCACCAGTTTAGAAGATCAAAATCAATTTAATTTTTTTCAAGTTTGTCCTCCAAGTACGTATCCAACTCTTCCAAAGCCGAAACTTCTTGTTCTTTCTCCAAATAAACAAAAAAAAATCATCAACATAAGTATCACTACCATCAAAGAAATCATCATTTTTCTTCAACATAGTAGAAGAGAAATCATCTTATTTTGATTCATCTTCATTTAAATCGTTATAATCATCCATTATCTCATTTAAAGCATTTATAACCTTTTTCACCAAATTTTTAGCCAATTCGTCTCCATAATGCTAAGTGTACTTAACCTTGATATATTTTAGATTATATCTAGGATCCGACACTACTGCTACAAAAAGCATAATATTTGTTGACCGAGAGAACCCCCAATATTTGTTGAATTTATACCTCATTTTCATACACTAGAGGTAGAATATTATGAGCCATAAAATTTACAAGTTACCTCATAAAAAGTTTTCAAGAAATTAGCCAAAATTTTGGCATTTGTTCAGTCTCTCTCAGTTGGAACATTTGAACCAAACTCCTTCAAAAAAATTTTTTCTTTGTCCTCCAACTTATCAAATTCTTTTTGATATTTTATATCAATTTGTATCATCAAATAAGTTGAATTTCATCTTGTAGGACAATCTAATTGCAATGAAGATCCATATGTAAAGTTTTCTTCTTAAACACATAACTTAAACATATCTAATCTTTTAGGACTACTCCTCACATATTTCACCACACCTCTAATTTATTGAATAGCACCCTCAACTACTGTAATGCCATATTAGCACAACATCTCATATGAAAATACTCACCTCTCAAAGGTACAACACTTTTCTTCACAAGCCTTTTTTTCAATTGTTCAACTGCAACATCATTATTTGATGCATTGTCAACAGTAATGCACATCAACTTTCTCAAACCCCATTCATTCATGCAAAACTCAATAGCATTTCTAATATTAACTCCAAAATGACTTTTAATTACACAAAAGTTCAAAAGCCGTTTATGCATATTTTATTGAGAATCAATGAAATGAACAGTCAAACATATATAAGACAAATTTTGAATGCTGGTCCAAGTGTCCGTAGTCAATGAAACTCTACAATAATGAGATGATATGTAAACAAATAATTTCTTTTTACCTTCACAAACAAAGTAAAACAATCCCTTAGTGTGGGGTGCCTAAATGGAATTTTAAATTGACGCACACTAACTTCACAAAACTCCTTAAATTCATCCCTCTCAACAAAACAAAAAGGGAATTCATCTTTTATGATCATTTTCACCAAAGCCTCACTAACTAGTTGTTGATAAAATTGCCAACAAGTTAATTTGTTATTCTCTGAACTAGTACCTTTAGTGAAACTCAACAAAGATTGTGACTTATCTTTACCTTTGAGAGCTTCTATTAATTCTTTTTTTGGGTAGAAATTTCCTACAAGTCTCTCTCAAGTATTTCCATAAACCCGAAATACATTGATCACTTTTTGCCAAATATTCTTTCCTACACCATATATAAGCTACCCTACCAGTTTCATTTACCTCTGAATCAACTAATATCTCATAAGTTTACCAAACATCAGACTTATACTTTTTATGAGCTTGAGGTTCAGATGTACCTTGACTTTCTTTTACAATTAGAATTGAAGAACCTGCCATAACAATAGGAGGGTTCATGAAAGGATGATGATTGGATTTACCAGTACTTTGATCATTTGAGATGTGATCATCTTCAATTTATAGTATTTTTCATTTACCGGTGGATTGTGCCATCTGGATTGCCATTAATTAATATGATATGCTAAGTATAAATACATATAAATATTTAAAACAAGCATGATCTTCAAAACTGACTGTAACACATTCAGCCCACTCATTCGGCCCAACCACAACACCACAACCAATACTCAACAAAAATGACTGAGACACAATAATAATAATTAATCACTCAATTCTCTTCAAAAAAACAAACCAAAAGGCTAGTGGCATCTGGGACACGATGGAGGCAACCAGAAGTGCGACGGACAAGGGCTAGACCTCACTAAACATGACTGGTATGGTATGAGGTGGCCTAGAACTTGTCGGAACAGCAATAGGTGTCCGAATTGGATGGCCAGTAGCGGAATTGGTGGCATCTTCATGTTATATATATATATCCTGGTTCTAGTATCAGTTTTTTCGGACGGGATGGTTCTCGGGATGGATATTGCTTAAGATCCGGAACCATCCCAAAAGAAAAAATACTTGACAAAATGGGACGATAAAAATCAAAGTCAACGGATTTTTCTCAGTCCCGATTCTTTCGGGACAAGACTTCGGGTCAGGTCGCAAATCTCCGAGTCCCATGAGCAGCCCTACAAAATGCATAGAAAGTTAAATCAGTAAACTCTTAAACCCCGTAATGCCTAAATACATAAACCATTAAACCGTTAAATACTACTTAATAATTAATAAATCTATTTTTTTTGCTATTTATTATATTTTTAAATATTCATTTTAATTATTTATTAGTGTATTTATTTAGAAATATTTATTACAAAATAAATTATGAGTGGGACAAATATAATTTAAATAATATATTATTTATCTAATAAAAATATACGCTTATAAAAGAATTATAAATTTAAAAATTAAAAATTATTATCAAGTAATATAAGTTACTTTAATTTTGAATCAATTTGGGTTTTGTAAATATTTTTTAATTAATATCTATCTTAATATTAATAGTTTATAAAATTAATTTTTGATCATTATTATAACAAAATATTGTATTAAAATTTCAAAAAATTTTAAATATTATTATATTTTCAAATGTTATAACCTATGAAAATGATAAAAAATTATAGAATTTTTTTTGTTATTTTATTTTTTTTAAATAAAACCTATAAACCACTAAAAGCCTAAAAACATAAATCGCTAAACTCCTAATGACAAAACCTCTAAATACTTAAATCATTAAACTGGTATACATTAATAATAAATCATAAATCTCATTTTAATTTTTATTCAATATAATTTTAAATTTTTATTTTAATTATTTATTAATTTATTTTATAGAAATATAAATAACAAAATAAATTATTAGTGAGACATATCTAATTTAAATTAAACCTGTATCCCCAAATAATAAATAATAAATAATAAATCTCATTTTTTTTCATTAAATTTTTAAATATTCATTTAAATTATTTATTTGTTTATTTATTATTAAATATAAATTAAAAATAAATTGAGTTAGACAAATATAATTTATTTAAATTATTTTTCATCAAAAATTATTGATAAACATTTTAAAAGAAAAAAAATTTAAAAACAAAAAATTATTATATCGTAATATATTTTGTTTTTCTTCTGAATCATTTTAGGTTTTGTAATTATATTTTAATTGATAACTATCTTATTTATAATAAATTATAAATTTATTTTTTGATCATTATTAGAATATTTATTAATAAAATTGTTTATATAGAATTTATATGATATATAAATATAATGATTATTATAACTAAATATTGTATTCACACTTAAAAAAAATTTAAAAATTATTATATTTTCAAAGGTTATAACCTTTGAAAATATCAAAAATAATAAAAAAAAATTTTTATTATTTTATTTTTTTAATAAAACCTATAAACCACTAAATGCATAGACAGTTAAATCAATAAACTCCAAAACCTCATAATGCCTAAATACATAAACCATTAAACTACTATATACTACCTAATAATTAATAAATCTAATTTTTATTTCTATTTATTATAATTTTAAATATTCATTTAATTATTTATTAGTTTATTTTTATAGAAATATTTATTACAAATTAAATTATGAGAGCGACATATATATTTTAATTAATTTATTTTTAATCAAAAAAATATATATGCTTATAAAAGAAGCAAAAAATTAAAAATTAAAAATTAAAAATTATTATCCAGTAATATATTTTACTTTAATTTTGAATCAATTTGGGGTTTGTAAATATTTTTTAATTAATATCAATCCTTTTATTAATAGTTTATTAATTTAAATTTTGATCATTATTATATTATCTATCAACAAAATTATTTATATTGAATTTATATGATATATAATTATTAATATTATTATAACTAAATATTGTATTCACATTTCAAAAAATTTGAAATATTATTATATTTTCAAAGGTTATAACATATGAAAATGAAAAAAAATAACAAATTTTTTTTTGTTATTTTATTATTTAAATAAAACCTATAAACACTAATTGCCTAAAAACATAAATTGCTAAACTCCTAAACCACAAAACCTTTAAAAACTTAAACTATTAAACAGGTGTACATTAATAAAAAATCATAAATCTCAATTTAATTTTTATTATGTATAATTTTAAATTTTAATTTAATTATTTATCAGTTTTTTTTATAGAAATATTTAACTACAAGATAAATTATTAGTAAGAAATATCTAATTTAAATAATTTATTTTTCATCAAAAAAAATATATATCCTTATAAAAAGAGGCAAAATATTAAAAACAAAAATTTATTATTTAGTAATATATTTTATTTTTATTTTGAATCATTTTAGATTTTGAAATTATATTTTAATTTATATCATTCTTATTAATAATAGTTTATTAATTTTTTATTGATCATTATTATAATATCTATTAATAAAATTCTTTATATTGAGTTTACATTATATATAATTATTAAGATTATTATTAATGAATATTATATTCACAATTAAAAAAATTAAAAATTATTATAATTTCAACAGTTATAAACTTCAAAAATTAAAAAAAATTAAAAAAAATTAAAAAAAATTAATTTTTTATCTTTTCATTCTTTAAATAAAAACTATAAATCACTAAAGGCCTAAACACTTAAATCACTAAACCCCAAAACAACTTAATACTTAAACCATTAAACTAGTATATCCTGAATTATAAATAATAAATCTCTATTTTATTTGTATTCATTATAATTTTAAATATTCATTTTAATTATTTATCATTTTATTTTTATATAAATATTAATTACAAAATAAATTATTAGTGAGACAGATATAATTTAAATAATTTAATTTTCTTCAAAAAAATATATATGCTTATAAAATGAGACAATTTTTTTTAAAAAAAATTATTATTTAGTAATATATCTTATTTTGATTTTGAATCATTTTATATTCTACAATTATATTTTAATTTATATTATTCTTATTAATAATAGTTTATTAATTTATTTATTGGTCAATATTATAATATCTATTAATAACATTATTTATATTTAGTTTACATTATATATAATTATTAAGATTATTATAACTAAATATTATATTCACATTTAAAAAAATTTAAAATTATTATATTTTCAAAGGTTACTACCTTCAAAAATTAAAAAAAATCAAAAAATTAAATTATTTGTTTTATAATTCTCTAGATAATAACTATAAATCACTAAAGGTATAAACACTTAAATCACTAAACTCCTAAACCCAAAAATACCTAAATACTTAAACCATTAAACCGGTATATCCTGAAGAATAAATAATAAATCTCAATTTTATTTGTATTCATTATAATTTTAAATAATTATTTATTAGTTTATTAGTATAAAATTATAAATTACAAAATAAATTATGAGTAAGACAAATTAATTTAAATAATTTATTTATAATAACAAAAATATAAAGTTATAAAAAAAGCAAAACATTAAAAAAATTATTATTAAGTAAAATATTTTATTTTGATTTTGAATAAATTTACATTTTGCAAATATATTTTAAATAATATATATCTTATTAATAATAGTTTATTATATTTTTTTGATCATTATTATAATATCTAGCAATGTAATTATTTATATTGAATTTAAGTGACTTATAATCTTTAAGATTATTATAACTAAATATTATATTTACATTTGAAAAGAATTTAAAAATTATTATATTTTCAAAGGTTATAACCTTCAAAAATTTTAAAAATAATAAAAATAAATTTTTTGCTATATCATTGTTTAAATAAAACTTATAGACCACTAAATCCCAAAACACTTAATCTTCTAAACTCCTAAACATAAAAGCCCCTAAATACTTAAACCTTTAAACTCGTAAACCTAAAATATAATTTAAATAATTTATTAAAATGTAAATTACAAAATAAATTGAGTGATACAAATATAATTTTAATAATTTATTTTTCATCAAAAAAAAAATATAAGCTTATAAAAAGAAGCAAAAACTAAAAAAAAAATTTTATTTAGTAATAAATTTTACTTGGATTTTGAATATTTTTAGGTTTTTCCATTATATTTTTATTTATATCTATCATATTAATAATAGCATATTAATTTATTTTTTAATAATTGATATCATATCTATCAATAAAATTGTTTATATTTAGTTTATATTATATATAATTATAATGATTATTATTACTAAATATTGTATACACATTTTTAAAAAATTTTAAAATTATTATATTTTCAACGGTTATAACCTTTGAAAATGTCAAAAAATATCAAAAATAATTTTTTTGTTATTTCATTGTTTAAATAAAACCTATAAACCACTAAATGCCTAAAAACATAAATTACTAAAGTCATAAACGAAAAAACATCTAAATACATAAAATATTAAACTGGTATACATATCTATCATATTAATAATATTGATATCATAAATTGAATTATTTTAAGTTTTGCAAAATTTAATTTATATCTATCATATTAATAATAACATATTAATTTGTTTTTTGATAATTGATATCATATCTATCAATAAAATTGTTTATATTTAGTTTATATTATATATATTTATAATGATTCTTATTACTAAATAATATATTCACATTTTTTAAGAAAATTAAAATTATCACATTTTCAAAGGTTATACCTTTGAAAATGTGAGAAAATATCAAAAATAATTTTTTTGTTATTTCATTATTTAAATAAATCCTATAAACTACTAAATGCCTAAACACTTAAGTCAATGACTCCGAAATCTCTAAAACCATAAATAGATAATTCTTTTAAACTGGTATTCCCTAAATAAAAATAATAAATCTCAATATTATTTTTTATTATAATTTAAAATATTCATTTTAATTATTTATACGTTTTTTTTATTAAATATTAATCACAATATAAATTAAGAGTTAGACAAATATTATTTATATAAATTATTTTTCATCAAAAAATATAGATAAACTTATAAAAAGAAGAAAAAAGTTCAAAACAAAAATTTATTATATAGTAATATATTTTGATTTGCTTCTGAATCATTTTAGGTTTTGTAATTATATTTTAATTGATATCTATCATATTAATAATAGATTTTTAATTTTTTTTTGATCATTATTAGAATATTTATCAATAAAATTATTTATATTGAATTTATATGAAATATAAAAATAATGATTATTATAACTAAATATTGAATTCACTTTTGAAAAAAATTTAAAATTTATTATATTTTCAAATGTTATGACATTTGAAAATATCAAAAAATAATAAAAATAAATTTTTTGTTTATTTATTTTTTAAATAAAACCTATAAACTAAATGCATATACAGTTAAATCAGTAAGCTCATAAATCTCGTAATGCCTAAATACATAAACCATTAAACCACTATATACTACTTACTAATTAATAAATCTAATTTTTATTTCTATTTATTATAATTTTAAATATTTATTTTAATTATTTATTAGTTTATTTCTATAGAAATATTTCTTACAAAAAAAATTATGAGTGCGAGAAATATAATTTAAATAATTTATTTTTAATCAATAAAAGTATTTACGCTTATAAAATAAGTAAAAATTTAAAAATTAAAAATTATTATTAAGTAATATATTTTACTTTAATTTTGATTCAATTTGGGTTTTGTAAATATTTTTTAATGAATTATCTTATTATTAATAGTTTATTAATTTAATTTTTAATCATTATTATAATATATATCAATAAAATTGTTTATATTGAATTTATATGATATATAATTATTAATATTATTATAACTGAATATTATATTCACATTTAAAAAATATTAAATATTATTATTTTGTTTAAATAAATCTTATAAACCACTAAATGCCTAAAAACATAAATTGCTAAACTCCTAAATGACAAAACCTCTAAATACTTAAACAATTAAACTAGTATACATTAATAATAAATCATAAATTTCATTTTAATTTTTATTCAGTTTAATTTTAAATTTTTATTTTAATTATTTATCATTTTATTTTTATATAAATATTAATTACAAAATAAATTATTAGTTAGACAGATATAATTTAAATTAAACCGGTATACCCTAAATAATAAATAATAAAACTCATTTTTTTCATTATAATTTTTAATATTCATTTTAATTATTTATTTGTATATTTTTATATAAATATTAATTACAAGTAAATTATGTGTTAAAGAAATATAATTTATATAAATTATTTTTCATCAAAAAAATACAGATAAATTTTAAAAAAAAATTTCAAAACAAAAAATTATTATATAGTAATATATTTTGCTTAGCTTCTGAATCATTTTAATATTTGTAATTAATTTCTAAATGATATATATCTTATTAATAAAGAATTATTAATTTATTTTTTGATCATTATTAGAATATTTATCAATAAAAATGTTTATATTGAATTTAAATGATATATAAATTTAATAATTATTATAACTAAATAATGTTTTCACTTTTGAAAAAACATTTATAATTTTTATGTTTTCAAAGATTATAACCTTTGAACATGTGAAAAAATAAAAATATATATATTTTTTGTTATTTCATTGTTTAAATAAAACCTATACACCACTAAATGCCTAAAAAATTAAATCACTAAACTACAAAATTCCGATACCCCAATATAGATAATTCTTTAAACTTGTATACACTAAATAATAATTAATAAATCTCATTTTTATTTATTTTCATTATACTAAAAAAAAATCATTTTGATTATTAGTTTTTTATTTGTATATCTATATTAAATATAAAATAAATTATGTGTTAAAAATATAATTTATAAAATTTTTTTTCCCCAAAAAATAGATAAGCTTATAAAAAGAATAAAAATTTAAAAACAAATAATTTTTATTTAGTTATATATTTTTCTTTGTTTTTGAATCATTTTAGGTTTTGATATTATATTTTAAGTAATATCAATATTATTCATAATAAATTTTTAATTTATTTTTTGATAATTATTAGAATATCTATCAAAAAAATTGTTTATATTGAATTTATATGATATATAATTATTATGATTATTATAAATAAATATTGTATTCACTTTTGAAAAAAATTTAAAAATTATTATATTTTTTTAAATAAAACGTTTAAACCACTAAAAGCCTAAAAACATAAATCACTAAAATCCTAAATGAAAAAACATCTAAATACTTAATCCATTAAACTGGTACAGTAAGAATAAATCATAAATCTCTTTTTAAATTTTATTTAGTATAATTTTAAATTTTTATTTAAAATATTTATCAGTTTATTTTTATAGAAATATTAATTACAAAATAAATTATTAGTGAGAAATATCTATTTTAAATTAAACCGGTATCCCTAAATAATAAATAATACATCTCATTTTTTTCATTATAATTTTAAATATTAATATTAATTTATTTATTTGTTTATTTTTATAAATATATTAATTACATAATAAATTTTGAGTTAGATAAATATAATTTATATAAATTATTTTTCATCAAAAAAATAAACATAATCTTTTTAAAATAAAAAAAAGTTCAAAACAAAAAATTATTTTATAGTATATATTTTGATTTGCTTCTGAATCATTTTAGGTTTTATAATTATAATTTAATTGATATCTATCTTATTAATAATAGATTATTAATTTATTTTTTGATCATTATTAGAATATTTATGAATAAAATTATTTATATTGAATTTATAAGATATATAAATATAATGTTTATTATATCTAAAGATTGTATTCACTTGAGAATAAAATTTAAAATTTAATGTATTTTCAAAGGTTATAACCTCTGAAAATATCAAAAAATAACAAAAATAAAATTTTTGTTATTTTATTTTTTAAATAAAACATATAAACCACTAAATGCATATATAGGTAAATCAGTAAACTCCTAAATACATAAACCATCAAACCGCTATATACTACTTAATAATTAATAAATATAATTTTTATTTATTTATTATAATTTTAAATATTGATTTTAATTATTTATTAGTTTATTTTTATAAAATATTTATTACAAAATAAATTAAAAGTGCGACAAATATAATTTAAACAATTTATTTTTAATTAAAAAAATATACGCTTATAAAAGAAGTAAAAATTTAAAAATTAAAAATTAATTTACAGTAATTTATTATAGTTTAATCATGAATCTCTTTGGGTATTGTAAATATTTTTTAATTAATATCTAACTTATTATTAATAGTTTATTAATTTAATTTTTGATCATTATACTATTATCTATATATAAAATTATTTATATTGAATTTATATGATATATAATTATTAATATTATAATAACTAAATATTGTATTCACATTAGAAAAAATTTTAAATATTATTATATTTTGAAAGGTTATAAATTATGAAAATGTGAAAAAATTACAGATTTTTTTTTGTTATTTTATTATTTAAATAAAACCTATAAACCACTAAATGCCAAAAAACATAAATTGCTAAACTCTTAAACGACAAAACCTCTAAATTCTTAAACCATTAAACAGGTGTACATTAATAATAAATCATAAATCTCATTTTAAATTTTAATCAGTATAATTTTAAATTTTTATTTTATTATTTATCAGTTTATTTTTATAGAAATATTAATTACAAAATAAATTATTAGTAAGATAGATATACTTTAAATAATTTATATTTCATCAAAATAAATATAAGCTTATAAAAATAGGCACACTTTTAAAAACAAAAATTTATTATTTAGTAAAATATTTTATTTTGATTTTGTATCATTTTAGATTTTGCATTTTTTTTTAATTTATATCATTCTTTTTAAAAATGTTTATTAATTATTTATTGATCATTATTATAATATCTATTAATAAATTATTTATATTGAGTTTACATTATATATAATTATTAAGATTATTATAACTAAATATCATATTCACATTTAAAAAAAATTAAGAATAATTATATTTTCAAAGGTTATAACCTTCAAAAATTAAAAAAAAACAATAAATTAAATTTTTTGTTTTTTAATTCTTTAAATAAAAACAATAAATCACTAAAGGCATAAACACTTAAATAACTAAACTCCAAAACACCTAAATACCTAAACCATTAAAACTGTATATCCTAAAAAATAAATAATAAATCTCATTTTTATTTGTATTTATTATAATTTTAAATATTCATTTTAATTATTTTTTAGTTTATTTTTATAGAAATATTAATTGCAAAATAAATAATGAGTGAGACATATATAATTTAAATAAATTATTTTTTATGGAAAAAAAATAAGCTTATAAAACTAAACAAAATTTCAAAAATTTAAAATTTTATTTAGTAATATAATTTACTTTGATTTTGAATTATTTTGGTTTCTGCAAATATATTTTAATTAATATCTATCTTATTAATTATTTTATAATTTTATTTTTTGATCATAATAATAATATATATTAATTAATTTTTTTATATTGAATTTATAACAAATATAATTCTAAGATTATTATAACTAAGTATTGTATTCATATTTTATAACTAATGAAAAATTATTATTTTGATAAAGGTTATAACATTTGAAAATAACGAAAATTCATAAAAATAAATTTGTTGTTATTTCTTTGATTAAATAAAACCTATAAACACCTAAATGTGTAAACATATAAATCAATAAACTCATTAACCCCAAAACCACAAAAAACTTAAACAATTAAATAGTTATACCCTAAATAATAAATCATAAATCTCATTTTTATTAGTATTCATTATAATTTTAAATATACATTTTAATTATTTATTAGTTTATTTTTATAGAAATATAAATTAAAAAATAAATTATTAGTGAGACAATAATAATTTAAATATTTTATTTCCATCAAAATATATATAGGCTTATAAATGGATACAAAAATTTAATAATTTAAAATTAATATCTCGTAAAATATTTCACTTTGATTTTGAATCATTTTAGGTTTTGAAAATATATTTTAAACAATATTTATCTTATTAATAATTGTTTATTACTTTTATATGATCATTATTATAATATATATCAATAAAATAGTTTATTTTGAATTTATATGATATATAATTATTATGATTATTATAAATTCATAGTATATTCGCTTTTAAAAAAAATATAAATTATTATATTTTCAAAGGTTATAATATTCAAAAATGAGAAAAAATAACAAAAATAAATTTTTAGTTATTTTATTTTTTATATAAAACCGATAAACCACTAAATGATTAATTCTAAAATGACTAAACTCCTCAACCCCCAAGCCCATAAATACTTAAAACATTAAATTATTATAGTACAAATAATAAATCATAAATCTAATTTTTATTAGTATTCATTATAATTTTAAATATTCACATTAATTATTTATCAGTTTATTTTTATAGAAATATTAATTACAAAATAAATTATTAGAGCGACATTTATAGATTAAATAATTTATTTTTCATTAAAAAATTGATAATAAAAAAAGGCAAATTTTTATAAATAAATAATTATTATTTAGTAATATAGCTTATTTTGATTTTGAATCATTTTAGATTTTACAATTATATTATAATTTATATCATTCTTATAAATACTCGTTTTATTAATTTATTTATTGATCATTCTTATAAAATTTATCAATAAAATTATTTATATTGAGTTTACATTATATTTAATTATTAAGATTATTATAACTAAAAATTATATTCACATTTAAAAAAAATTAAAAATTATTATATTTTCATAGATTATAACCTTCAAAAATTAAAAAAAATTCAAAAAATTAAATTTTTTGTTTTTTCATTTTTTAAATAAAAACTATAAATCACTTAAGGTCTAAATAATTAAATTACTAAACTCCTAAACCACAAAACACCTAAATACTTAAACCATTAAACTAGTATATCCTAAATAATAAATAATAAATCTCATTTTTATTTGTATTCATTATAATTTTAAATATTCATTTCAATTATTTATTAGTTTATTAGTATAGAATTATAAATTACAAAATAAATTATGAGTAAAATAAATAAAATTAAAATAATGTATTTTTAATAACAAAAATATAACTTATAAAAAAAGCAAACCATTAAAAAACTATTTAGTAATATATTTTACTTGATTGAATAAATTAGATTTTACAAATACTATCTTTAAATAATAATCTATTTTATTATAATAGTTTATAATTTATTTTTTGATCATTATTATAATATCAAGCAATGTAATTATTTATATTGAATTTAAATGACTTATATTTATGAAGATATTATAAATAAATAATATATTTACATTTGAAAAAAATATAAAAATTATTATATTTTCAAAGTATATAACCTTCAAAAATAGAAAAATAAAAAAAATAAATTTTATGTTATATCATTGTTTAAATAAAACTTATAAACCACCCTATATCCTTAAACCACTAAACTCTAAACTTTCTTAACACAAAAGCCCTTAAATACTTAAACCTTTAAACCTCGTAAACCTTAATTTAATTTAAATATTTATTAAAATATTAATTACAAAAATAAATTATGAGTGATACAAATTAATTTAAATAATTTATTTCATCAAAAAAAAAATATATAAGCTAATAAAAGAAGCAAAAATTAAAAAAAATTATTATTTAGTAATAAATTTTACTTTGATTTTGAATAATTTAGGTTTTGCAATTATATTATAATTTATAACTATCTTATTAATAATAATATATTAATTTTTTTTTGATAATTGATTTCAATATCTATCCAATAAATTTTTTATATTTTTTTCAGATTATATATAATTATAATGATTATTATTACAAATATTTATTCACATTTTAATAAATTAAAAATTATTATATTTCAAACGTTTATAACCTTTGAAATGTGAGAAAATATATAATAATTTTTTTTGTTATTTCATTGCTTAAATAAATCCATAAACCACGAAATGCCTAAACACTTAAATCAATATAACTCCTAAATCTCAAAAACCCTAAAAGGATATTCCTTTTAAACTAGTATACCCTAAATAATAAATAATAATCTCAATATTATTTTTTTCATTATAATTTAAAATATTCATTTTAATTATTTATTTGTTTATTTTTATTAAATATTATAACATTATAAATTATGAATTAGACAAATAGAATTTTTTATAATTAATTTTTCATCAAAAAATATAGATAAACTTATTAATAATCTTATTATAATAAGATAGATCTCCATATAAAAATAAACAAATAAATAATTAAAATGCAATATTTAAAATTATAATTAAAAATATAAATTTATATTTATTATTTAGGTATACCGGTATAATTTAATTTAGATTATCTCACTAATAAGTTATTTTGTATTTAATATTTCTATAAACTAAACTAAAATTAATTAAAATAAAAATTAAAATTATACAATATAAAAATTAAAATGATATTTATGAATTATTATTAATCTATACTAGTTTAATGGTTTAGGTATTTATGTATTACGAGGTTTTAGGTGTTTACTAATTTTATTATGTAATGCATATAGTTGATTATAGGTTTATTAAAAAAAAAATAACAAAACATTTATTTTTATTATTTTTTGATATTTTCACAAGGTTATAACCATTGAAAATATAATAATTTTTAATTATTTTCAAAAGTGAATTCAATTTTAGTTATAATAATCACTTATATTTCTATATCATATAAATTCAATATAAACAATTTAGTGTTAAATATTCTAATAATTATCAAAAAATAAATTTAATAAAAATATTATTAATAAGATAGATATCAATTAATAATATAATTACAAAACATAAAATTATTCATAAGCAAAGAACAATATATTACTATATATATTTTTTTGTTTTGAAATTTTTTTTTAATTTTAAAAGATTATCTATTATTTTTTTATTAAAAATAATTTACATAAATTATATTTGTCTAACTCATATTTATTTTTTAATTATATTTCTATTACACTAAAATTTAATAATTAAAATGAATATTTTACAATTTATAAAAAAATGAGATTATTATTTTAGGGTATACCTGTTTAATTTAAGTTATATCTGTGTCACTAATAATTTATTTTGTAATTAATATTTCTATAAAAATAAACTGATAAATAATTAAAATATAAATTTATAATTGTAGTGAATAAAAATAAAAATGAGATTTATGATTTATTATTAATGTATACCAGTTTAATTGTTTAAGTATTTTGAGGTTTTGACATTTAGGAGTTTAGCAATTTATGTTTTTAGGCATTTAGTGATTTATAGGTTTTATTTAAACAATAAAATAAGAAAACAAAATTGTAATTTTTTTCATTTTCAAATGTTATAACCTTTGAAAATTTAATAATATTTAAAATTTTATGAAATTTGAATACAATATTTAGTTATAATAATTTTAATAATTCTATATCATATAAAATAAATATCAACAAATTTATTGATAGATATTATAATAATAATCAAAAATTAAATTAATAAACTATTTATAATAAGATAGATATTAATTAAAAAATATTTACAAAACCAAACTTGATTCAAAATTAAAGTAAAATATATTAGTTGATAATAATTTTTAATATTTAATAATACTTCTTTTATACTTCTTTTAAAAGTGTATGTATTTTTTTTGATTAAAATAATTATTTAAATTATATGATGTCGCACTCATAATTTATTTTATAATAAAAATTTCTATAAAAATAAACTAATAAATAATTAAAATGAATATTTAAAATTTAAATAAATTGAAATAAAAATTAAATTTATTAATAAATAAGTTAGATATCAATTAAAAAATAATTACAAAACCTAAATGATTAAGAAAAAATGCAAAATATATTACTATAAATAATTTTTTGTTTTTAGTTTTTTTCGTCTTTTAATTAGTTTATCTATATTTTTTGTTTAAAAATAATTTATATAATATATTTGTATAACTTATAGTTTATTTTGTATTAATATTTATATAAAAATAAACAAATAAATTATTAAAATGAATATTTAAAATTATAATGAAAAAAAAATAAGATTTATTATTTATTATTTAGGCTATACCGTTTAATTTAAATTATATCTAATCTCACTAATAATTTTTTTTGGTAAAATTATATTTTATATAAAGAACTTATAAATAATTAAAATAAAAATTTAAAATTATACTAAATAAAAATTAAATTGAGATTTATGATTTATTATTAATGGATACCAATTTAATGGTTTAAGTATTTAAAGGTTTTATCGTTTAGGAGGTTTATAATTTATGTTTTTAGGCATTTAGTTGTTTATAGTTTTATTAATTAAATGAAATAACAAAAATTTATTTTTGATATTTTTGTCAATTTCAGAGATGTAAACATTTAAAATATAATAATTTTAAAATTTTTAAAAATGTTTATACAATATTTTAGTAATAATAATTACTATAACTATATATAAATATTAACTTAATATAAACATTTTATTGTTAGATATTATATCAATTAGTCTTTCAATTATATTTATATCACTCATAATTTATTTGTAATTAATATTTATATAATTATTTAAATTATATTTAAGGTTAAAGTTTAAACATTTATTATTTAGGGGAGTCAGGGTTAAAAGTTTAGAGATTGAGGTATTAGGAATATAATTGTTTATAAGTTTTATTTAAACAATATATAACAAAAATTTATTTTTGTTACTTTTTATTATTTTCAAAAGGAATAACCTTTGAAATATAATAATTTTTAATTTTTTTTAAATGTGAATATAAGATTTAGATAAAAATATTCTTAAGAATTATATATAATGTAAACTCAATATATATATTTTATTAATAACATATTATAATAATGATCAATATAAAAATTAAAAACTATGTATTAATAAGAATAATATAAATTAAAATATAATTGCAAATCTAAAATGATTCAAATTAAAAAAGAAAAATATTTCTAAATATTAAATTTTTGTTTTTAAAATTGAGCCTCTTTTTATAATGATATATATTTTTTTGGATGAAAATAAATTAATTAAATTAGATTTTCTCACTAATAATTTATTTTGTAATTAATATTTCTATAAAAATAAACTGATAAATAATTAAAATAAAAATTTAAAATTATACTTAATAAAAATTAAAATGAGATTTAAGATTTATTATTAATGCATACCAGTTTAATAGTTTAAGTATTTAGAGGTTTTTTAGTTTGGAGTTTAGTGATTTATTTTTTAGGCTTTTAGGGTTTATAGGTTTTATATAAAAAAATAAAATAACAAAAAAAAATTTTATAATTTGTTATCATTTTTTTAGGTTATACCTTTGAAAATATAATAATATTTACAATTTTTGGAAATGTGAATACAATATTTAGTTATAATAATATTAATAATTATATATCATATAATTATATATAAACACTTTTATTGATAGATATATAATAATGATCAAAAATTAAGTTAAAAAAACTATTAATAAAAATATAGATATTAATTTAAAAAATATTACATAACACAAATTGATTCAAAATTAAAGTAAAATATATTACTGGATAATAATTTTTAAATTTCTACTTCTTTTATAAGCGTATATTTTTTTATTAAAAATAAATTAATTAAATTATATTAGTCGCACTCATACTTTATTTTGTAATAAATATTTCAATAAAAATAAACTAATAAATAATTAAAACGAATATTTAAAATTATAATAAATAGAAAATAAAAATTAGATTTATTAATTATTAGTTGTATATAGCAGTTTAATGGCTTATGTATTTAGGCATTATTTGGTTTAGGAGTTTACTGATTTACTCTGTATGCATTTAGTGGTTTATAGGTTTTATTTAAGAAAAAAAAATTATTTTATTATTTTTTTCATATTTTCAAAGGTTAACCTTTGAACATATAATTATATTTAAATTTTTTCAAAAGTGATTAAATATTTAGTTATAATATTTATTAAATATATATCATATAAATTAAATATAAATATTTTATTGATAAATATTCTAATAATGATCAAAAAATAAATTAATAATATATTATTAATAAGTTAGATATTAATTAAAATATAATTACAATACCTAAAATGATTCAGAAACACAGTAAATTATATTACTAAATAAGTAATTTTTTGTTTTTAATTTTTTCTTCTTTTAATAAGTTTATTGATAGTTTTTTGCTGAAAAATAATTATATAAATTATATATTTCTAACTTAATATTTATTTTGTATTTAATATTTATATAAAAATAAACAAATAAATAATTATAATGAATATTTAAAATTATAATGAAAAAAATAAAATGAGATTTATTATTTATTATTTAGGATGTACCTATTTAAAAAAATTTATCTATTTAAGGGTTTTCAAGATTTAGAAAGTATTGATTTAAGTATTTAGGCATTTAATGGATTATAGGTTTTATTCAAACAATTAAATAACAAAAAATTTATTTTTGATATTTTTTCAAATTTTCAAAGGTTATAACATTTGAAAATATAATATTTTTAAATTTTTTAAAAAATGTGAATACAATATTTAGTAATAAATAAATATTATACTATATATAATATAAAATAAATATAAGCAATTTTATTAATAAATATTATATCAATTATCAAAAAATAAATTAATAAACTATTATTAATATGATAGATATAAATTTAAATATAATTAAAAAACCTAAAATAATTTAAAATCAAAGTAAAATTTATTACTAAATAATAATTTTTTTTTGTTTTTGCATCATTTTATAAGCTTATATGTTTATATGTTAAAAAATATATTATTTAAATTATATTTATATCACTTATAATTTATTTTGTAATTAATATTTCTATAAATTATTTAAATTATATTTAATGTTTATGAGTTTAAAGGTTTAAGTATTTAGGGGCTCCGGGGTTTAGGAGTTTAGATATTTATGTATTTAGGCATTTAATGGATTATAAGTTTTATTTAAACGATGATATAACAAAAAAAAAATTTTTGTTATTTTTTCTCATTTTTGAAGGTTATAAACCTTCAAAATATAACAATTATTAATTTTTTTTTATATGTGAATACTATATTTTGTTATGATAATTTTAATAATTATATATCATGTAAATTCAATATAAATAATTATATTGAAATATATTCAATTAATGGTCAAATAATAAATTAATAAACTATTATTAATAAGATAGATATTATTTTAAATATATTTGCAAAACATAAATTTATTCAAAATCAAAGTAAAATATATTACAAAATAATACTTTCTTTGATGTTTTGCTTCTTTTTATAAGTTTATATTTTTTGTTATTAGAAGTAAATTATTTAAATTATATTTGGCTTCCTCATAATTAATTTTTAATTTATAATTCTATATAAATAAATAATTAATTAATTAAAATGAATATTTAAAATTATAATGAATACAAATAAAATTGAGATTTATAATTTATTATTCCGGATATACCGATTTAATGGTTTAAGTATTTAGGTGTTTTGGGGTTTAGTGATATAAGTGTTTAGGCCTTTAGTGATTTATAGTTTTTATTTAAAGAATGAAAAAATAAAAAATTTAATTTTTTGATTTTTTTTATAATTTTTGAAGGTTATACCTTTGAAATTATAATAATTTTTTTTTTTTAAATGTGAATATAATATTCAGTAATAATAATCTTAATAATTATATATAATGTAACCTCAATATAAATAATTTTATTAATAGATATTATAATATTGATTAATAAAAAATTAATAAACTATTATTAATAAGAATGATATAAATTAAAATATAATTGCAAAATCTAAAATGATTCAAAATAAAAATAAAAATTATTACTAAATAATAAATTTTTATTTAAAAATTTTGCCTCTTTTAATAAGGATATTTAATTTTTTTGATGAAAAATAAATTATTTAAATTAGATCTGTCTCACTAATAATTTATTTTGTAAATTATATTTCTATAAAAATAAACTTATAAATTATTAAAATAAAAATTTAAAATTATACTGAATAAAAATTAATATGAGATTTATTATTTATTATTAATATATACCAGTTTAATGGTTTAAGTATTTAGAGGTTTTATGGTTTAGAAGTTTAGCAATTTTTGTTTTTAGGCTTTTAGTAGTTTATAGGTTTTATTTAAAAAAATAAAATAACAAAAAAAATTTTTATAATTTTTTATCATTTTCATAGGTTATAACATTTGATAATATAATAATATTTAAAATTTTTTGAAATTTTAATACAATATTTAGTTATAATAATCTTAATAATTATATATCATATATATTTAATATAAATAATTTTATTGATAGATATTATAATAATGATCAAAAATTAAATTAATAAACTATTAATATTAAGATAGATATTAATTAAAAAATATTTACAAAACCCAAATTGATTCAAAATTAAAGTAACTTATATTACTTGAAAATAATTTTGAATTTTAAAATTATATTTCTTTTATAAGCGTATATTTTTATTAAATAAATAATATATTATTTAAATTCTATTTGTCAGACTCATAATTTATTTTGCAATAAATATTTTTATATAAATACACTAATAAATAATTAAAATGAATATTTAAAAATATATTAAATAGCAATAAAAATTATATTTATTAATTATTAAGTAGTATTTACCGCTTTAATGGTTTATGTATTTAGGCATTACGAGGTTTAGGAGCTTACTGATTTAACTTTATATGTATATTGTAGGGCTGCCCACGGGACTCAAAGATTCGTGACCTGATGCGAAGTCTTGTCCCAAAAGAATTGATACTGAGAAAATCCATTGACTTTGACTTTTCATATCCCATTCTGTCACGTATTTTTTCTTTTGTAATGGTTCCGGATCTTAAGCAATATCTATCCTGCTAACCGTCCCATCCTAAAAAACCTATACTAGAACCAGGAATATATATATATATATATATATATATAACATGAAGATGCCACCAATACTGCTACTGCCCATCCAATTCCGACGCACCTATTGCTATTCCGATGAGTTCTAGGCCACCTCACACCGTTCCAGCCGTGTTCAGTTAGGTCCAGCCCTTGTCCGTCGCACTTCTGCTTGCATCCACCGTGTCTCAGATGCCACCAGCATTTTGGTTTGTTTTATTCACGAGAATTGAGTGATTAATTATTATTAATATTATGTGTCTCAGTCAGTTTTGTTGAGTATTGTTTGTGGTGTTATGGTTGGGCCGAATTAGTGGGCTGAATATGTTACAATCAGTTTTGTAGAGCTTGCTTGTTTGAAAAATTTATATGTATTTATGCTTAACATATCATATTAATTAATGGCAATGCAAATGACACAATCCAAAAATAAACGAAAAATACAATTAATTGAAGATGATCAAATCTCAAATGATCAAAGTACTAGTAAATCCAATCATCATCCTTTCAAGAACTCTCTAATTGTTAAGACATGTTCTTCAATTCCAATTGTAAAAGAAAGTCAAGGTACATCTGAACCTCAAGCACATAAAAAGTATAAGTTTGATGTTTGTGAAACTTATGATATATTAGTTGATTTAGAGGGAAATGAAACTGGTAAGGCATCTTGTATATGGTGTAGGAAAGAATACTTGGCAAAAATTGTTCAAGGTACTTCATGTTTATGGAAATAGTTGAGAAAGACTTGTATGAAATTTCCACACAAAAAATAATTAATACAACCTCACAAAGGTAAAGACAAGTCACAATCTTTGTTGAGTTACACTAAAGGAACTAGTTCATAGTATAACAAATTAAATTGTTGGCAATTTGATCAACAGCTAGTTAGAGAGGCTTTGGTGAAAATGATCATAAAAGATGAATTGATTTTTTGTTTTGTTGAGAGGGATGAGTTTAAGGAGTTTTGTGAAGTTAGTGGGCCTAAATTTAAAATTCCATCTAGGCACCCCACACTGAGGGATTGTTTTTCTTTGTTTGTGAAGGAAAAGAAAAAATTATTTGATTTCATATCATCTCATTGTTTTAGAGTTTCATTGACTACCGATACTTGGACTAACATTCAAAATTTGTATTATATATGTTTGACTGTTCATTCCATTGATTCTCAATGGAATATGCATAAAAGGCTTTTGAACTTTTGTGTAATTAAAAGTCATTCTGGAGATAACATTAGAAATGCTATTAAGTTTTGCATGAATGAATGGGGTTTGAGAAAGTTGATGTGCATTGCTATTGACAATGCATCAAATAATGATGTTGTAGTTGAACAATTGAAAAAAAAGTATGTGAAGAAAAGTGTTGTACCTTTGAGAGGCGAGCATTTTCATATGAGATGTTGTGCTCATATCCTAAACTTAATTATCAGAGATGGCATTGCAGTAGTTGATGGTGCTATTAAAAATTTAGAGGTGTAGTGAAATATGTGAGGAGCAGTCCAAAAAGATTAGATATGTTTAAGTTATATGTTGAAGAAGCAAACTTGACATATAAATCTTCATTGCAATTAGATTGTCCTACATGATGGAATTCAACTTATTTGATGCTTCAAACTGATATAAAATATCAAAAAGAATTTGATAACTTGGAGGACAAAGGCAAAAGGTTTTTGAAGGAGTTTGGTTCAAACGTTCCAACTAAGAGAGACT
This sequence comes from Sapria himalayana, assembly GCA_029783825.1. Classification (NCBI taxonomy): domain Eukaryota; kingdom Viridiplantae; phylum Streptophyta; class Magnoliopsida; order Malpighiales; family Rafflesiaceae; genus Sapria; species Sapria himalayana. Next base: position 83,544 of record JAREIK010006951.1, on the reverse strand, counting down.
AAACAAATGCCAAAATTTTGGATCATTTCTTGAAAACTTTTTATGAAGTAAATTGTAAATTTTCTGGCTCATAATATCCTACCTCTAGCATTTATTTTCCTGAGATTATTCTAATTTTGAAAAAAAATTGAGCCTTGTGAAAATAGTAGAGATACAATGGTGACTGAAATTAGTATGAAAATGAGGCATAAATTCAACAAATATTGGTGTTCTCTTCAGTCAACAAATATTATACTTTTTATAGCAGTAGTATTGAATAATAAATTAGTAATGTTGGATCATAAATGAGGCATAAAATAGTTATACTTTTTGGGTATAACTATTTAATTGTTTAAGTTTATTGTGGTTTTGGGGTTAAGGAGTTTATTGATTTATATGTTTTCACATTTTCGTGTTTATTGGTTTTATTTAATCAATGAAATAATAAAAATTTATTTTTATCAATTTTCGTGATTTTCAAAGGTTAAGACCTTTAAAAATATAATAATTTTTTAATAGTTCTAAAATATGAATACAATACTTAGTTATAATAATCTTAATAATTATATTTGTTGTGGTTTCAATATAAAAAAATGTATTAATATATATTATAATAAAGATCAAAAAATAAAATAATAAACTATTATTAATAAGATTGATATTAATTAAAATATATTTGTAGAACCAAAAATAATTCAAAATCAAAGTAAATTATATTATTTAACAAAATTTTAAAATTTTGAAATTTTGTTTATTTTTATAAGCTTATATTTTTTTTCATGAAAAATAATTTATTTAAATTATATCTGTCTCACTCATTATTTAATTTGTAATTAATATTTCTATTAAAATAAACTAAAAATTAATTAAAATGAATATTTAAAAATATAATGAAGACAAATAAAAATGAGATTTATTATTTATTATTTAGATTATATAGGTTTAATGGTTTAAATATTTAGGGGGTTTTGGGGTCTAACAGTCTAGAGATTTAAATGTTTAGGCATTTACTGGTTTATATGTTTTATTTTAATAATAAAATAAAAAAAAATATTTTTGTGTTTTTTTATCATTTTTGAAGGTTATAATCTTTCAAAATATAATAATTTTTAATTTTTTATAAAATGTAAATATAATATTTAGTTATAATAACTTAATAATTATAAGACATTATAATTGAATATAAGTAATTTTATTGTTTGATATTATAAAAATGATCAACAAATACATTAATAAACTATTATTAATAAGTTTGATCGCAATTAAAATATTATTGCAAAACTTATATATAATAATTTAAAATCAAAGTAAAATATATTACTAAATAATAATTTTTTGTTTTTAAATTGTTACTACTTTATATAAGCTTTTTTTGATTAAAAATAAATTATTAAAATTATACTTGTCTCACTCATTAGTTATTTTGTGAAAGATATTTTTCTAAAAAATAATCTAATAAATAATTAAAATGAATATTTAAAATTATAATGAATACAAATTAAAATGAGATTTATGATTTATTATATATGATATGCCGGTTTAATGGTTTGATTATTTAGTGGTTTATAGGTTTTATTTATATAATAAAAAATTTAAAATTTTATTATTGATTTTTTCTGATTTTCAAATGTTATAACCTTTGAAAATAAAATAATTTTTAAAATTTTTTGAAATGTGAATAGCATGTATAATTATCTTAATCTTACTAATTATATATCATATAAATTCAATATACATAATTTTAATGATAGATATTATAAAAATCATCAAAAATTAAATTAATAAACTATTATTAATAATATATATATTAATTAAAATATATTTACATAACACAAAATGATTCAAAATCAAATCAAAATATATTACTAAATAATAATATTTATTTTTTATAATTTTCCTTCTTTTTATAAGCTTATATTTTTTTATTAAAATAAATTATTTAAATAATATTTGTCTCACTCGAAATTTATTTTGTAATTAACTTTTCTAAAAATTAAACTATAAATAATTAAAATTAATATTTAAAATTATAATAAATAGAAATAAAAATGAGAGTTATTATTTATTAAGTAGTATATAGCTGTTAAAAGTTTTATGTATTTAGGGGGTTCGGGATTTATGAGCTTATTGATAAATATTTAGTTATAATAATTATTATATTTATATATCATATAAATTCAATATAAACATTTTAATTGATAAATATTCTAATAAGGATGAAAAAGTAAATTAATAATCTATTATTAATAAGATAGATATCAATTAAAATATATTTACAAAACCAAAAATAATTCAGAAGCAAAGCAAAATATCTTACTATATAATAATTTTTGTTTTGAACTTTTTTTTTCTTTTAAACAGTTTATCTATATTATTTTGATGAAAAATAATTTATACAAATTATATTTGTGTAAATCATAATTTATTTTGTAATTAATATTTATATAAAAATAAACAAATAAATAATTAAATTTGAATATTTAAAATTAAAATGGAAAAAAATGAGATTTATTCTTTATTATTTAGGATATACCAGTTTAATTTAAATTAGATCTGTCTAACTAATAATTTATTTTGTAATTAATATTTTTATAAAAATAAACTGATAATTAATTAAAATAAAAATTAAAATTATACTGAATAATTAAAATAATTTATTTTGTTCCTCTCTCAACTCTAGAATGATTGCCAAAGCTCTAACCAAAACAATAGGAGCTTTTACTTTATCTCTATTATGTCTCATCATATTTGATGTTGAATCACTGGGCTATCAAAGGTAATTTGACACATGTACGTTAACAGACTAAACCTATTTGTACCCCTATGTGTTGAAATAGCTAGTTGTTGAGGATGTTATTTATATTGATTATTGTGATTTCTTCTAAAATATCTCTCATGCAAACACTCAAATCAATTTTTTTAAAACATAGTTCACCTCTAAAAAAATAATGACCTTGTAGCCCATTGAACAAACTAGCCTGAGGGTGGTTTTTGCAGGGCAAGAAGTATGGGCTCTCTTTCAATCAAGAATCAAAAAAATTATTTTATTGGCATGTCTAAACCTTTTTTTTATATCCTCATGGATATGAAAAGTATAATTTCTTTCTTTTTATATTAAATGAGTTATGTATACAAGCTCACAATATCCAAAAAGGTGTAAATGAATCATATTCAAATATATAAAAGGTTTTAATCATTGCTCAAAATATTAGTCTTGCATATTGACACTTGAGGTCACAAATTAATGGAAAAAGCCATGGTGATATTTCCAATCCCAAGAATTTTAGCTATAGAAAGATATAAAGAGTAGTATTCTAGCTTTAACAGTTTCTAGGGTCAAGACTTTTGCTCTTGAGGAATGTCCAAAGTTACAATCATTCCTAGTGCAATGACTTTGCAATATAAATATAAAATGCACAAGCTATGGTCATATCCAATAATATGACCCGGTATTATAGTGATTAAAATTGTATTCATGATCATTCTTAGTGCCATAACAATATGTTCAACAGAGAGACACAAGTTATGGCATATTCTCATCGATATGATTTTTTGTTCTAGAGACAAAATATACAATTATGACCATTACTAATGTTATAATAATCTAAAGCAAGAAAGAGACTGAAATCATAACTCACACCTTGAGTCATTATTTTGTGTTATATATACAAAAAGATAAATCTGTGACATTCCTAAAAGTTGTGAATTTCAATTTAAATTTAACACTTAGTCATTTTATTATAAAAGTACAAAACTTGAGATTTTGGATTTAGGGTTTATGGGTTGGGGTTATAGTTTATGTTTTAAGGTTTAGGATTTAATGTTTAGGGTTTATGGTTTTTTTTTGTTTTTTTTTTTTGGAAAATATACACTTTATTTATCATTTAGGCACACAACTTACAAAAGACTAAAAAGTTGACTAATTTAGGCCAGCCCACCAAATCATATGCACCTTAATGGTTCTATGAATAAAATACATAAAAAAACATAATGCCTAATAATTCGAAGGATACAAATACAACTAAAATCACATGGCATTCCTGGACTTCAGAGTTGGCATTGAGTCATTATGCGAACTACGTCCATTCCTTTCGGATTTGTCCAAGCCTTTTGGAAGAACCTGAATGATGCACCATATTAAAACTATGCAAATATAAGATTGTGCATGTGTGTGACATGCAGAATCAAGCATTTCCCTATGTCATTGCTATGCAATGGAATACATGTAAAACTAAATATCCATAAATCCACAAGTCCATATCTATGGCACTTTGTCAATTCAATCTCACCTTAGAAATCCACATTCTTCTGCTCCAATGATTTTCAAAAGAGTATATCTTAGGTTAGAATGTTTCCTCCTCGAGCTCCAAGAAGTGGCTGTATGTTGCCCTGACAAAATATCAAAAAATATGCATGCATCGGTGTGCATGTGTGATGAGGTCCATCTCATAGACTAATTATCTATGCGTACAACCAACCTAGAATACAATTAAAATTACAAAATGCTATAAAGATGGTTCTTCTGCTCCCGGGAGTGTAACATCACCTAATGTGTATTTACAAAAAGCATTAGTGGGTGCCACTTAGAGATACTCATGGGTCCAGTTGCCCTCATTGCATGTTACATAGAGAACCAACAAGATTGTTTGTGTGAGTATGTCATGATCCGTCTCTACAAGTACATGGTGGATAAAAAGTCCAAAATACAAATAAGACTACAAACATAAACTACATGTTTGAATCTTTTGCTCCCATGTGGTTGGTATGGACTCCATTGCTTACTGGCCCTGCTTGCTGTTGCTTCGGATTTTGCTGGCTCTCCAATTAATCCTGGATTAACCGCTACTCCTATTGGGCGATGGTTGGGTGGCCCTCTATGCTGCCTGATAGGGCTAGTGGGACCCATTCCTAGCTACTCCTTGGTTTACTCCTACTACTTTGCTTGGTTTCATCAGTTATATGAATGTTATCATCCCGGCTTGCTAGTGCGGCCCTCTACAAGCTGGTGGCCGATACTTCTGGATGCTTCCAGGACTTGCTAGCCCCTCTAAATGCTACACCAAAATGAACAAGAATATGTGCACACGTGTATTGTGGTCCGTCGCTATGTGTGGTGCAGTAGTATCAGGGTTTAAGAGTTTAGTAATTTAAGTATTTTGTGGTTTATAGGTTTTATTTAAATAATTAAATAAAAAAAATTATTTTTATGATTTTTTCCTCATTTTCAAAGTTATAATTATTGAAAATATAATAATTTTTAATTTTTTTTCAAATGTTGATGCAATATTTAATTATAATAATCATACAAATTAAATATCATGTAAATTCAAATTATATAATTTTATTGATCGATATTTTAATACTAATCATAAAATAGATTAATAAACTTATATTAATAAGATAGATATTAATTAAAATATATTTGCAAAACCTAAAATGATTCAAAATCAAAGTAAAATATATTACTAAATAATAATTTTTTATTTTAAAATTTTGATTATTTTTAAAAGCTTATAAATTTTTTTGATGAAGATAAATTATTTAAATCATATTTGTCTCATTCATTATTTTATTTTGCAATTAATATTTCTATAAAAATAAACTAATAAATAATTAAAATGAATATTAAAATTATAATGAATACAAATAAAAATGAGATTTATGATTAATTATTTAGGGTATACCAGTTTAATGGTTTAAGTATTTACGAGTTTAGTAGTTTAGTGATTTAAGTGTTTTGGCATTTAGTAGTTTATATGTTTTATTTAAATAATGAAATAACAAAAAAATTATTTTTCAAATTTGTTATCAATTTTGAAGGTTATAACCTTTATAAATATAATAATTTTAAATATTTTTCAAATGTGAATACAATATTTAGTTATAATAAACTTAATGATTATATATCATGTAAATTAAAAATAAACAATTTTATTGATAAATATTAATAAACTAAATATAAATATAAATATAATAATGATCAAAAAATAAATTAATAAACTATTATTTATTGATAAATATTTTTATATTATTTATAAATACATAAACCTTTAAAGATGGTTTAAATGTTTAAGTATTTAAGGGTTTTGGGGTTTAGGAGTTTAATGATTTAAACGTTTAGGAATTTAGTAGTTTATAGGTTTTATATAAACAATAAAATAACAAAAAAATTATTTTTGTGATTTAATCTCATTTTCAAAGATGATAACCTTTAAAAAAATAATAATTTTTAAATTATTTTCAAATGTAAATATAATATTTAGTTATAATAATCTTTATAATTATATATCATGTAAATTCAATATTAACAATTTTATTGATAAATATTCTTATAATGATTAAAAAATAATTTAATAATCTATTATTAATAAGATAGCTATCAATTAAAATATAATTACAAAACCTAAAATGATTCAGAACAAAGCAAAATATATTAATATATAATAATTTTTTGTTTTGAAAATTGTGTTTCTTTTAAAAAGTTTATCTATAATTTTTTGATGAAAAATAATTTATATAAATTATTTTTGTCTAGCTCAATTTATTTTGTAATTAATATTTATATATAAATAAACAAATAAGTAATTAAAATGAATATTTAGAATTATAATAAAAAAATGAGATTTATTATTTATTATTTAGGGATCCTATTTTAATTTTAAATTAGATCTTGTCTCACTAATAATTTATTTTGTAATTAATAAATCTAGAAAAATAACATATAAATAATTAAAATAAAAATTTGAAATTATACTGAATAAAATTTAAAATGAGATTTATTATTTATTATTATCGTATACCAGTTTAATGGTTTAAGTATTTAGAGGTTTTTTCATTTAAGATTTTAGCAATTTATGTTTTTATGCTTTTAGTGGTTTATATGTTTTATTTAAAAAAATAAAATATCCTAAAAATTTGTTATAATTTTTTCTCATTTTCATAGGTTATAACATTTGAAAATATAATAATAATTAAAATTTTTCTTAGTTATAATAATATTTATAATTATATATCATATAAATTCAATAAACAATTTTATTGATATATATTATAATAATGATCAAAATTAAATTTATAAACTATTGATATTAAGATAGATATTAATTAAAAAATAATTACAAAATCCAAATTGATTCAAAATTATAGTAAAATATATTTCTAGATATAAATTTTTAATTTTTAAATTTTTACTTCTTTTATAAGCATTTATATTTTTTAAATTATATTTGTCGCACTCATAATTTATTTTGTAATAAATATTTCAATAAAAATAAACTAATAAATAATTAAAATGAATATTTAAAATTATAATAAATAGAATTAAAAATTAGATTTATTAATTATTAAGTAGTATATAGTGGTTTAATGGTTTATGTATTTTGGCATTACGGGGTTTAAGAGTTTACTGATTTAACTGTGTATGCATTTCGTGGTTTTTAGGTGTTATTTAAAAAAATATATAAAAAAATTTCTTTTTTTATTTTTTTATATTTTCAAATGTTATAACCTTTGAAAATATAATAATTTTTAAATTTTTTTCAAAAGTGAATACTATATTTAGTTATAATAATCATTATATTTATATATCATATAAATTCAATATAAATATTTTTATTGATAAATATTCTAATAATAATTAAAGAATAAATTAATAATCTATTATTAATAAAATAGATATCAATTTAAATATAATTACAAAACCTAAAATGATTCAAAAATAAACCAAAATATATTACTATATAATAATTTTTGTTTTGAATTTTTTTTCTTTTAAAAAGTTTATCTATATTTTTTTGATGAAAAATAATTATATAAATTATATTTGTCTAACTCAATTTATTCTGTAATTAATAATTATATAAAAATAAACGAATAAATAATTAAAATGAATATTTTAAATTATAATTAAAAAAATAATATTGAGATTTATTATTTATTATTCAGGGTATACCGGTTTAAAAAAATTATCTATTTAGGGTTTTCGAGATTGAGGAGTTATTGATTTAATTATTTAGGCATTTATTGGTTTATAAGATTTATTTGAACAATGAAATAACAAAAAAAATTATTTTTGTTATTTTTTCACATTTTGAAAGTTTATAACATATTAAAATATAATAATTTTAAAATTTTTTTAAAATGTGAATAAAATATTTAGTAAAAATAATCATTATAATTATATATAATATAAACTAATTATAAATAATTTTATTAATAGATATGATATCAATTATCAAAAAATAAATTAATAAGCTATTATTAATATGATAGATATAAATTAAAATATAATTACAAAACCTAAAATGATTCAAAATCAATGTAAAATTTATTACTAAATAATAATTTTTTGTTTTTAAATTTTTACTTCTTTAATAAGATTATATTTTTTTATTAAAAGTAAATTATTAATATTATATTTGTCTGACTAATTATTTATTTTATAATTAATATTTATATAAAAAATAAACTAATAAATATTTAAAATGAATATTTAAAATTATAATGAATATAAAATAAAAGGAGATTTAAGATTTATTATTGCTGTATATGTAATTTATTTTTGATAATCTGTTTGTATAACCAAATATTTTTTCTTTTTTAATATTTTCGTGTAAGTGCAGAAAAGGAAATATTAAGATGTCGAGGATGCAGTAGTAGCATAATAACGGAGTTCTCACTGATCGGACAGCTGGCCGAAATTGGAGCAGAGCCTGCCCCGTCTCATGATCCGACCAGCTCCACTTAAATGAACCAAGAGAAATTTTAATATAAAATATTTATAATTTTATTTTCAGGTGGATGTTTTCGACCCGTGGAACTGTTCATCACCTCTCTCTTCTCTCTGTGTGATTTATCCCGACTATTCTGTGTGCTACATACTGTAAGACATTTCTGTTGTTTTAATCCGTAACGCATAAGCATTTTGTGGTGAATTTAACTAGTAATACTGAACGACTAGAGAACCACATTTTTTCGGTGTTTATTTCTCATTTTTTGATTCTATCATGGATGGTTGCTGAATTGGGATACATATATTGCTCGTTTCTGTTGTTTCTGTGTTTCTGTATCTCAATCTCACTCGATGGAAGCACAATTGGCCAAAAATTATATATGGTATACTGGTTTAATAGATCGATTATTTAGGTGTTTTGTCGTTTAGGAGGTTTGCAATATATGTTTTTAGGCATTTAGTGGTATATAGGTTTTATTTATATAATAAAAATAAAATTTTTTTTTTTGATTTTTTTTAGATTTTCAAAGGTTATAACCTTTAAAAATAAAATAATTTATAAAATCTTTTGAAATGTGAATACCATGTATAATTATATTAATCTTATTAATTAAATATCATATAAATTGAATATAAATAATTTTAAAGATTGATATTATAATAATGATCAAAAATAAAATTAATAAACTATTATTAATAATATAAATATTAATTAAAATATATTTACATAACACAAAATGATTCAAAATCAAATAAAATTATATTACTAAATAATAATATTAAATTTTTAAATTGTTTCATCTTTTTATAAGCTTACATTTTCTTATAATTAAAAATAAATTATTTAAATAATATACGTCTCATTTGATATTTATTTTGTAATTAATTTTTCTAAAAATTAAAATATAAATAATATAAATGATATTTAAAATTATAATAAATAGAAATAAAAATGAGATTTATTATTTATTAAGAAGTATACAGCTGTTATAAGGTTTATGTATTTAGGGGTTTCGGGTTTTATGAGCTACTGATTTAAGTAAGTAAACAATTAGTGGTCTATTGGTTTTATTCAAAAAAGAAATAAAAAAAAATTTATTTTTTGTATTCTTTCTCATTTTTAAGATTAAAACCTTTGAAAATATAATAATTTTTAAATTTTTTCAGAAGTGAATACAATATTTATTTATAATAATCATAATAATTATATATCATATAAATTCAATATAAACAATTTTATTCATAGATATTCTAATAATTATAAAAAAATAAATTAAAAATCTATAATTAATAAGATTGATATTACTTAAAATATAATATCAAAACCAAAATGATTGAAAAGCAAAGCAAAATATATTACATAATAATAATTATTTGTTTTTAAATTTTTATTCTTTTTATAAGCTTATTTATTTTTTGATGAAAAATTATTTTTATAAATTATATTTTTAACTCGTAATTTATTTTATAATTAATATATATATATTTAAATAAAAAACTTAACAATCAAAATAAATTTTTAAATTATAATGAAAACAAAAAAAATGAGATTTATTAATTATTATTTAGGGTATACTGGTTTAAAGGATTATCTATATAGGGGTATAGGGATTTTGTAGTTTAGTGATTTAAGTGTTTAGGCATTTAGTGATTTATAAATTTTATTTAAACAATGAAATAACAAAAAAAAATTTTTTTTTATTTTTTCACATGTTCAAAGGTTATAATCTTTAAACATATAAAGATTTTAAAACTTTTTTCAAAAGTGAATACAATATTTAGTTATAATAATAGTTAAATTTATATATCATATAAATTCAATATAAATATTTTTATTGATAAAAATTTTAATAGTGATCAAAAAATAAATTAATAATCTATTATTAATAATTTAGATATCAATTAAAATATAATTACAAACCTAAAATGATTCGGAAACAAAGTAAAATATATTACTATATAATATTTTTTTGTTTTTAATTTTTTTCTTTTTTTATTAAGTTTATCTATATTTTTTTGTTGAAAAATAATTTATATAAATTATATTTGTATAACTTATAATTTATTTTGTAATTAATATTTATATAAAAATAAACAAATAAATAATTAAAATGAATATTTAAAATTATAATGAAAAAAATAAAAATGAGATTTATTATTAATTATTTAGGATATACATGTTTAAAAAATTTATCTATTTAGGGTTTTCGAGATCTAGAAGTTATTTATTTAAGTATTTTGGCATTTAATGGTTTATAGATTTTATTCAAACAATGAAATAATAAAAAATTTATTTTTGATATTTTTTCAAATTTTCAAAGATTATCACATTTAAAAATATAATAATTTTTAAATTTTTTAAAAATGTGAATACAAAATTTAGTAATAATAAATATTATAACTATATATTATATAAACTAAATATAAACAATTTTATTGATAGATATTATATCAATTATCAAAAAATAAATTAAAAAACTATTATTAATATGATAGAAATAAATTAAAATATAATTAAAAAACCTAAAATAATTCAAAATCAAAGTAAAATTTATTACTAAATAATAATTTTTTTTTAGTTTTTGCATCATTTTATAAGCTTATATGTTTTTTTGATGAAAAATATATTATTTAAATTATATTGTATCACTCATAATTTATTTTGTAATTAATATTTTGATAAATTATTTAAATTATATTTAAGGTTTACGAGTTTAATGGTTTAAGTATTTAGGGGCTTCTGGGTTTAGGAGTTTAGATATTTATGTATTTAGGCATTTAATGGTTTATAAGTTTTATTTAAACAATGATATAACAAAAAATTTATTTTTGTTATTTTTTCTCATTTTTGAAGGTTATATACTTTGAAAATATATCAATTTTTAGATTTTTTTATATGTGAATACTATATTTAGTTATGATAATCTTAATAATTATATATCATGTAAATTCAATATATAATTATATTAATGATCAAAAAATAAATTAATAAACTATTATTAATAAGATAGATATTATTTTAAACATATTTGCAAAACATAAATTTATTCAAAATCAAAGTAAAATATATTACAAAATAAAACTTTCTTTGATGTTTTGCTTCTTTTTATGAGTTTATATTATTTATTATTAAAAGTAAATTATTTAAATTATATTTGTCCTCATAATTAATTTTTAATTTATAATTCTATAAAAATAAACTAATAAATAATTAAAATGAATTTTTAAAATTATAATGAATACAAATAAAATAGAGATTTATTATTTATTATTCAGGATATACTAGTTTAATGGTTTAAGTATTTAGGTGTTTTGGGGTTTAGTGATTTAAGTGTTTAGGCCTTCAGTGATTTATAGTTTTTATTTAAAGAATGAAAAAATAAAAAATTTAATTTTTTGATTTTTTTTTAATATTTGAAGGTTATAACCTTTGAAATTATAATAATTTTTAATTTTTTTAAATGTGAATATAATATTCAGTAATAATAATGTTAATAATTATAAATAATGTAAACTCAATATAAATAATTTTATTAATAGATATTATAATAATGATCAATAAAAAATTAATAAACTATTATTAAAAAAATGATATAAATTAAAATATAATTGCAAAATCTAAAATGATTCAAAATAAAAATAAAATATATTACTAAATAATAAATTTTTTAAAAAAAATTTTGCCTCATTTTATAAGGATATATATTTTTTTTGATGAAAAATAAATTATTTTAAATAGATCTGTCTCACTAATAATTAATTTTGTAATTATTATTTCTATAAAAATAAACTGATAAATAATTAAAATAAAAATTTAAAATTATACATAAAAAAAATTAAATTGAGATTTATGATTTCTTATTAATGTACACCAGTGTAATAGTTTAAGTAATTAATGGTTTTGTCATTTACGAGTTTACAATTTATGTTTTTAGGCATTTAATGGTTTATAGGTTTTATTTAAACAATAAAAAAACAAAAAAAATTTGTAATTTTTTGAAAATATAATAATATTTAAAATTTTTTGAAATATGAATACAATATTTAGTCATAATAATATTAATAATTATATATCATATAAATTCAATATATATAATTTTATTGATAGATAATAATATTAATAATTTTATTAATAATGTTCAAAATTTAAATTAATAAACTATTAATAAAAAGATTGATATCAATTAAATAAAATTTACAAAACCCAAATTGATTCGAAATTAAAGTAAAATATATTACTGGATAATAATTTTTAATTTTTAAATTTTTACTTCTTTATAAGCATATATATTTTTTGATTAAATAAATTAATTAAAATATATATGTCACTCTCATAATTTAATTTGTAATAAATATTTCTATAAAAATAAACTAATAAATAATTTAAATGAATATTTGAATTATAATAAATAGAAATAAAAATTAGATTTATTAATTATTAAGTAGTATATAGTGGTTTAATGGTTTATGTATTTAGGAATTATGAGGTTTAGGAGTTTACTGATTTAACTATGTATGCATTTAGTGGTTTATAGGCTTTATTAAAGAAAAAAAATAATAAAATTTTTATTTTTATTTTTTTTTATATTTAAAACGGTTATAACCTTTGAAAATATAATAATTTTTAAATTTTTTTTCAATGTGAATACAATATTTAGTTATAATAATAATTATATTTATATATCATATAAATTCAATATAAACAATTTTATTTATAAATATTCTAATATTGATCAAAAAATAAATTAATAATCTATTATTAATAAGATAGATATCAATTAAAATATAATTACAAAACATAATATGATTTATAAGCAAACCAAAATATATTACTATATAATTATTTTTTGTTTTGTAATTTTTTTTAATTTAAAAAGTTTATCTATATTTTATGATGAAAATAATTTACATAAATTATATTTGTCTAACTCATAATTTATTTTTTAATTAATATTATATAAAAATAAACTAATAAATAATTAAAATGAATATTTAAAATTATAATGAAAAAAAATGATATTTATTTTTTATTATTTAGTGTATACCAGTTTAATTTAAATTATATCTATCTCACTAATAATTTATTTTGTAATTAATATTTATATAAAATAAACTAATAAATAATTAAAGTAAAATTTAAAATTATACTTAATAAAAATTAAATTGAGATTTAAGAATTTTTATTAATGTACACCTATTTAATGATTTAAGTATTTCGAGGTTTTGTCATTTAGGAGTTTAGCAATTTATGTTTTTAGGCATTTAGTGGTTTATAGGTTTTATTTAAACAATAAAATAACAAAAAAATTTTGTATTTTTTCTCAATAACATACGTTATAACCTTTGAGTATATAATAATATTTAAAATTTTTTGAAATGTGAATACAATATTTAGTTATTTTAATATTAATAATTATATAACATATAAATTCAATATAAACAAATTTTTGATACATAATATAATAATGATCAAAAATTAAATTAATAAACTATTAATAATAAGATAGATATTAATTAAAAAATATTCATAAAACCATAAATTGATTCAAAATTAAAGTAAAAAATATTATTGGATAATAATTTTTAATTTTTAAATTTTTACTTTCTTTATATGTGTATATATATTTTTTTAAAAAATAAATTATTTAATGGTTTATGTATTTAGGCATTACGGGCTTAAGGAGTTTACTGATTTAACTGTGTATGCATTTAGTGGTTTATAGGTTTTATTTAAAAATAAAAATAACAAAATATTTATTTTTATTATTTTTTTATATTTTCAAAAGTTATAACCTTTTAAAATATAATAATTTTAATTGTTTTTCAAATGTGAATTCAATACTTAGATAATAATCTTAATAATTATATATCATATAAATTCAATATAAACAATTTATTTATAAATATTCTAATATTGATCAAAAATAAATTAATAATCTATTATTAATAAGATAGATATCAATTAAATATAATTACAAAACATAATATGATTCATAAGCAAACCAAAATATATTACTATATAATTATTTTTTGTTTTGTAATTTTTTTTTATTTTAAAAAGTTTATTTATATTTTTTGATTAAAAATAATTTACATAAATTATATTTGTCTAACTCATAATTTATTTTTTAATTAATATTTATATAAAAATAACTAATAAATAATTAAAATGAATATTAAAATTATAATGAAAAAAAATGAATTTATTTTTATTATTTAGTGTATACCAGTTTAATTTAATTATATCTATCTCACTAATAATTTATTTTGTAATTAATATTTATATAAAATAAACTAATAAATAATTAAAATAAAATTTTAAAATTTATACTTAATAAAAATTAAATTGAGATTTAAAAATTTTTATTAATGTACACCTATTTAATGATTTAAGTATTTCGAGGTTTTGTCGTTTAGGAGTTTAGCAATTTATGTTTTTAGGCATTTAGTGGTTTATAGGTTTTATTTAAACAATAAAATAACAAAAAAAAATTGTATTTTTTATCATTTTCATACGTTATAACCTTTGAGAATATAATAATATTTAAATTTTTGAAATGTGAATACAATATTTAGTATTTTAATATTAATAATTATATATCATATAAATTCAATATAAACAAATTTTTTGATAGATAATATAATAATGATCAAAAATTAAATTAATAAACTATTAATAATAAGATAGATATTAATTAAAAATATTTATAAAACCATAAATTGATTCAAATTAAAGTAAAAAAATATTATTGGATAATAATTTTTAATTTTTAAATTTTTACTTCTTTTATATGTGTATATATTTTTTTAAAAAAAATAAATATTTAATGGTTTATGTATTTTGGCATTACGAGCTTAAAAAGTTTACTGATTTAACTGTGTATCCATTTAGTGGTTTATAGGTTTATTTAAAAATAAAAATAACAAAATATTTATTTTTAGTAGTTTTTTATATTTTCAAAGGTTATAACCTTTTAAAATATAATAATTTTTTAATTTTTTTTTTCAAATGTGAATTCAATATTTAGTTAGAATAATCTTAATAATTATATATCATATAATTCAATATAAACAATATTATTGATAAATATTCTAAAAATGATCAAAAAATAAATTAATATCTATTGTTAATAAGATAGATATCAATTAAAATATAATAAAAAAACCTAAAGTGATTCAAAAGAAATCAATATATATATATACTATATAATAATTTGTTGTTTTGAATTTTTGTTTTCTTTTAAAAAAGTTTATGATATTTTTTTGATGAAAATTAATTTATATAAATTATATTAACTCATAACTTATTTCTTTATTAATATTTATATAAAAGATAAACAAATAATAATTAAAATGATAATTATAATTATAATGAAAAAAAATAATATTGAGATTTATTCTTATTATTTTGGCTATGCCATCTAATTTAAATTAGATCTGTATCACTAATACTTTGTTTTGTAATTAATATTTCTATAAAAAAACTGATAAATAATTAATAAAAAAAATTAAAATTATACTGAATAAAAATTAAAATGTGATTTATGAATTATTTTTAATGTATACTAGTTTAAATATTTAAGTATTTAGAATTTTTTTTCATTTATGATTTACCGATTTATGTTTTAGGCATGTAGTGGTTTATAGGTTTTATTTAAACAATGAAATAACAAAAAAATTATTTTTGCTATTTTTTCACATTTTCAAAGGTTAGAAACCTTTGAAAATATAATAATTTTAAAATTTTTAAAAATATGAATACAATATTTAGTATAATAGTCATTATAATATATATATAAACTAAATATAAACAATTTTATTGATAGATATGATATCATTTAATAAAAAAAATAAATTAATATGCTATTATTAATATGATAGATATAAAATTAAAATATAATTGAAAAACCTAAAAATATTCAAAATCCAAGTAAATTTATTACTAATAATAATTTTTTTTTAGTTTTTGCTTCTTTTTATATGCTTATATTTTTTTGATGAAAAATAATTATATTAATTATATTTGTATCACTCATAAGTAATTTTGTAATTAATATTTTAATAAATTAATTAAATTATATTTAAGGTTTACGAGTTTAAAGCATTAAGTATTTAGAAGCTTTTGTGTTTAGGAGTTTAGAAGTTTAAGTGTTTAGGCATTTAGTGGTTTATAAGTTTTATATAAACAATGATATAACAAAAAATTTATTTTTATTATTTTTTAATTGTTCCGAAGGTTATAACCTTTGAAAATATAATAATTTATAAATTTTTTTCAAATGTCCAATATAATATTTAGTTATAATAATCTTAATAATTATAAGGTCATTTAAATTAATATAAATAATTACATTGCTAGATTTTATAATAATCATCAAAATAATTTAATAACCTAATATTAATAAGATAGATATTATTTAAAATATATTTGCAAAATCTAAATTTATTCAAAATCTAAGTAAAATATAATTACTTAATAATAATTTTTTTATTGTTTTGCTTTTTTTATAAAATTATATTTTTGTTATTATAAATAATTATTAAATTAATTTGTCTTACTCATAATTTATTTTGTCATTAATAATTTTATAATAATAAACTAATAAATAATTAAAATAATTATTTAAAATTATAATGAATACAAATAAAATTGAGATTTAATATGTATTATTAAGGATATACCGGTTTAATGGTTTAAGTATTTAGATGTTCTTGGTTTAGGAGTTTAGTGGTTTAAGTGTTTAGACCTTAGTGATTTATAGTTATTATCTAAAGAATTAAAAAAACAAAAAAGTTAATTTTTTGAAGTTTGTAACATTTGAAAATATAATAATTTTTAATTTTTTAAATGTGAATATAATATTTAGTTATAATAATCTTAATAATTATATAATGTAAACTAAATATAAATAATTATATTAATAAATATTATAATAAAGATGAATAAATAAATTAATAAACTAGTATTAATAAGAATGATATAAATTAAAATATAATTGTAGAATCTATAATGATTCAAATCAAAATAAGATATTACTAATAATAATTTTTTATTTTAAAAATTTGCCTCATTTTAATACGCATATATATTTTTTGATAAAAAATAAATTATTTAAATTATATTTGTTTCACTAATAATTTATTTTGTAATTAATATTTCTATAAAAATAAATTGATAAAAATTTAAAATGAATATTTATAGGTTTAATGGTTTAAGTATTTTACGGGTTTTGGGGTATAGAAGTCTATAGATTTAAATGTTTAGCATCTAGTGGTTTATAAGTTTATTAAATAATAATAATAAAAAAAATTATTTTTGTGATTTTTTATCATTTTGAAGGTTATAACCATTGAAAATATAATATTTTTAAAGTTTTTTTCAAATGTAATATAATATTTAGTTATAATAATCATAATAATTATAAGACATTTAAATTTAATATAAGTAATTTTATTGTTAGATATTATAAAATTGATCAAATAATAAATTAATAAACTATTCTTAATAAGATTGATAGCAATTAAAATATAATTGCAAAACCTATATATAATGATTCAAAATCAAAGTAAAATATATTACTAATAATAATTTTTGATTTTAAATTGATACTTCTTTTTATATGATATATATTTTTTTGATTAAAAATAAATTATTAAAATTATAGTTCTCGCTCATTATTTATTTTGTAATTAATATTTCTATAAAAAATAACTAATAAATAATTAAAATGAAATTTTAAAATTATAATGAATACAATTAAAATGAGATTTATGATTTATTATATATGGCATACCGGTTTATTGGTTTGAATATTTAGGAGTTTTGACATTTAGGAGTTAACAATTTATGTTTTTAGGAATTTAGTTGTTTATAGGTTTTATTTATATTATAAAAATTAAAATTCTTTTTTTTGATTTTTTCAGATTTTAAAGGTTATAATTTTAGAAAATAAAATAATTTTTAAAATTTTTTCAAATGTGAATATATTGTATAATTATATTAATCTTACTAATTATATATCATATAAATTCAATATAAACAATTTTAATGATAAATATTTAATAAAGATCAAAAATTAAATTAATAAACTATTATTAATAATATAAATATTAATTAAAATATATTTACATAACACAAAATGATTCAAAATCAAATCAAAATATATTGCTAAATAATAATATTTAATTTTTAAATTTGTCCTTCTTTTTTATAAGGTTATATTTTTTTTGATTAAAAATAAATTATTTAAATAATATTTGTCTCACTCGAAATTTATTTTGTAATTATTTTTCTATTAAATAAATTTTAAAAAATTATCTTATTTTCAAAGGTTATAACCTTTGAAAAATTAGATAAAATCAAAAAAAATTATTTTATTATATAAATACAAACTATAAACCACTAAATGCCTAAACACATAATTGCTAAACTCCTAAACGACAAAACCCCTAAATTAACAATCCATTAAACCGGTATACCATATATAATAAATCATAAATCTCATTTAATTTTTATTCAGTATAATTTTAAATTTTTATTTAAATTATTTAATAGTTTTATTTAGAAATATTAATTACTAAATAAATTATTAATAAGACAGATATAATTTAAATTAAACCGGTATACCCTAAATAATAAAGAATAAATATCATTTTTTTCATTATAATTTTAAATATTAATTTTAATATTTATTTGTTTATTTTATATATATATTAATTACAAAATAAATTATGAGTTAGACAAATATAAATTATATAAATTTTTTCATCAAAAAAATATAAATAAACTTTTAAAAAGAAAGCAAAAATTTCAAAACAAAAAATTATTTATATTAATATATTTTGCTTTGCTTCTGAATCAATTTTGGGTTTGTAATTATATTTAATTGATATCTATCTTATTAATAATAAATTATTATTTATTTTTTGATAATTATTATAATATATGAAAAAAAATATTTATATTGAATTTATATGAAATATAAATATAATGATTATTATATCTAAATATTGAGTTCACATTTGAAAAAAAAATTAAAAATTATTACATTTGTAAAGGTTATAACCTTTGAAAATATCAAAAAATAATAAAAATAAATTTTTTTGTTATTTTATTTTTTAAATAAAACATATAAACCACTAAATGCACACACAATTAAATCAGTAAACTTTAAACCCAGTAATACCTAAATATATAAACCATTAAACCGCTATATAATACATAATAATTAATAAATCTAATTTTTATTTCTTTTATTATAATTTCAAATATTCATTTTAATTATTTATTAGTTTAATTTTATAGAAATTAATATTACAAAATAAATTATGAGTGCGACAAATATAATTTAAATAATTTATTTTAATCAAAAAAGATATATACGCTTATAAAAGAAGTAAAATTTAAAAATTAAAAATTTTATACAGTAATATATTTTACGTTAGTTTTGAATCAATTTGGGTTTGTAAATATTTTTTATGAATATCTATCTAATTTTTTAATAGTTTATTAATTTAATTTTTGATCATTATTATAATAACTATGAATAAAATTATTTATATTGAATTTATATGATGTATGAATTATTAATATTATTATAACTAAGTAATAGTATTCACATTTCAAAAAATTTTATATATTATTATATTTTCAAAGGTTATAACCGATGAAAATGAGAAAAAAATTAATAGAGATTTTGTTTCATATTTCTTTTTTAAATAAAACGTATAGACCACTAAAAGCCTAAAACATAAATTACTAAAATCCTAAATGAATAACTATCTAAATACTTAAACTATTAAACTGGTATACAGTAATAATAAATCATAAATCTCATTTTAAATTTTATACAGTATAATTTTAAATTTTATTTTATTATTTATCAATTTATTTTTATAGAAATATTAATTACAAAATAAATTATTAGTGAGACAGATCTAATTTAAATTAAAATCAATATCCCTAATAATAAATAATAAATCTCATTTTTTTTCATTATAATTTTAAATATTCATTTTAATTATTTATTTGTTTATTTATATAAAATATTAATTACAAAATAAATTGAGCTAGACAAATAATTTATATAATTTATTTTTCATCAAAAAATTATAGATAAACTTTTAAAAGAAAAAAAAATTTTCAAAAAAAAAATTATTATATAGTAATATATTTTGCTTTCCTTCTGAATCATTTTAGGTTTTCTAATTATATTTTAATTGATATCCATCTTATTAATAAAAGATTATTAATTTATTTTTGATCATTATTAGAATATTTATCAATAGAATTATTTATATTTAATTTACATGATATATAATTATAAATATTATTATAACTAAATATTATATTTACATTTGAAAATAATTTTAAAATTATTATATTTATAAAGGTTATCATCTTTAAAAATGAGATAAAATCACAAAAATAAATTTTTTGTTATTTTATTATTTATATAAAACCTATAAACTAGTGAATGTCTAAACACTTAAATCATTAAACTTCTAAACCCCAAAACCCTTATATACTTTACATTTAAATGATCTTTAAAGGTTTAAGTATTTATAAATAATATATAAAGATTTATCAATAAATAATAGTTTATTAATTTATTTTTTGATCATTATTATATTTATATTTATATTTAGTTTATTAATATCTATCAATATAATTGTATATTTTTAATTACATGATATATAATTATTAAGTTTATTATAACTAAATATTGAATTCACATTTAAAAAAAATTTAAAAATTATTATATTTATAAAGTTATAACCTTCAAAATTGATAAAAAGTTTGAAAAATAATTTTTTTGTTATTTCATTATTTAAATAAAACATATAAAATACTAAGGCCTAAAACACTTAAATCACTAAACTCCTAAACTCCTAAATTCTTAAACCATTAAAAGCGGTATTCCCTAAATAATTAATCATAAATTTCATTTTATTTGTATTCATTATAATTTTATATTCATTTTAATTATTTATTAGTGTTATTTTTATAGAAATATTAATTGCAAAATAAAATTATTATGAGACAATATAATTTAAATAATTAATCTCATCAAAAAAAATTATATGCTTATAAAAAGAATCAAAAATTTTAAAATAAAAATTATTATTTAGTAATATATTTTACTTATATTGAATCATTTTAGTTTTGCAAATATATCTTAATTAATATCTAGCTTATTAATAATATTTTATTAAACTATTTTATGATCAGTATTATAATATCGATCAATAAAATTATTTATATTGAATTTACATGATATTTATTTTTATGATTATTATAATTAAATATTTTATTAACATTTGAAAAAAAAATTTATAATATTTTCAATTGTTATAACCTTGAAAATGAGAAAAAATCAAAAATTAATTTTTTTTATTTAATTATTTAAATAAACCTATAAACCAAAAAATACCTAAATACTTAAATTACTAAACTTCTAAACCCTGATACTGCTGCACCACACACACATAGCGATGAACCACAGTACACAAGTGCACATATTCTTGTCCATTTTGGTGTGGCATTTAGAGGGGCCAGCAAGTCCTGGAAGCAGCCAGAAGTATGGGCCACCAGCTTGTAGAGGGCCCCGCTAGCAAGCCGGGATGATAACATTCAGACAACTGATGAGCAGAGCGAAGTGGTCAGGAGTAATCCAAGGAGTAGCTAGGTGTGGGTCCCACTAGCCCTATCAGGCAGCATAGAAGGCCACCCAACCGTCGCCCAACACGAGTAGCGGGTAATCCGTGATTAATTGGAGAGCCAGAAAAATCCGAAGCAACTCCAAGCTTGGCCAGTAAGCAATGGAGTCCAGACTAGCCACATGGGAACGAAAGATTCAAACTTATAGTTTATGTTTGTAGTCTTATTTGTATTTTGGTCTTTTATGCACCATGTACATGTAAAGACGGATCATGACATACTCACACACAAAAACTTGTTTGTTCTCTATGTAGCATGCAATGAGGGCAACTGGACCCATGAGTATCTCTAAGTGGGACCCACTAATGCATTTTGTAAGTACACATTAGGAGATGCTACACTCCCGGGAGCAGAAGAACCATCTTTATAGCATTTTGTAATTTTACTTGTATTCTAGGTTTGTTGTACGTGTAGATAATTAGACTATAGATGGACCTCATCACACATACACATACACCCGATGCATGCATATTTTTTGATATTTTGTCGGTGCAACATACAGCCACTTCTTAGGAGCTCGAGGAGGAAGCATGCTAACCCAAGAGATACTCTTTTGAAAATCATTGGAGCAGAAGAATGTGAATTTCAAGAGGTGAGAATGAATTGACAAAGTGCCATAGATATGGACTTGTGGATATATGTGTATTTAGTTTTACATGTATTCCATTGCATAGCAATGACATAGGCAAATGCTTGATTCTGCATGTCACACACATGCACAATCTTATATTTGCATAGTTTTAATATGGTGCATCATTCAGGTTTCTCCAAAAGGCTTGTACAAATCCGAATGGAATGGAAGTACTATGCATAATGACTCAATGCCAACTCTGAAGTCCGGGAATGCCAGATGATTTTAGTTGTATTTGTATGCTTCGAATTATTAGGCATTATGTTTTTTTATGTATTTTATTCATAGAACCATTAAGGTGCATATGATTTGGTGGGCTGGCCTAAATTAGTCAACTTTTAGTCTTTTGTAAGTTGTGTGCCTAAATGATAAATAAAGTGTATATTTTCCTAAAAAAAACAAAAAAAAAACCATAAACCCTAAACATTAAATCCTAAACCTTAAACCATAAACTATAACCCTGGTCCATAAACCCTAAATCCTAAATCTCATGTTTTGCACTTTTATAATCAAATGACTAAGTGTTAAATTTAAATTGAAATTCACAACTTTTAGGAATGTCATAGATTTATCTTTTTGTATTTTTAACACAAAATCATGAC
Organism: Sapria himalayana; assembly: GCA_029783825.1. NCBI lineage: Eukaryota > Viridiplantae > Streptophyta > Magnoliopsida > Malpighiales > Rafflesiaceae > Sapria > Sapria himalayana. The sequence continues at coordinate 59,881 of JAREIK010006951.1, read as the reverse complement.
TCAAGGGGTGAGTTATGGATTCGTCTCTTCCTTGCTTTAGATTATTGTAGCATTAGCAATGGTTATGACTGTATATTTTGTCTCTAGAACACAAAATTACATCGATGAGAATATGCCATAACTTGTGTCTCTCTGTTGAACATATTGTTATGGCACTAAGAATGATGATGAATACATATTTAATCACTATAATATTGGGTCACAATATTGGATATGACCATAGCTTGTGCATTTTATCTTTATATTGCAAAGTCATTGCACTAGAATGATTGTGACTTTGGACATTCCTCAAGAGCAAAAGTCATGACCCTAGAAATAGTAAAGCTCGAGTACTACTCTTTATAACTTTCTATAGCTAAAATTCTTGGGATTGGAAATATCACTATGGCTTTTTCCTTTGATTTGTGATTTCAAGTGTCAATATGCAAGACTATATTTTGAGAAATGATTAAAACCTTTATACATTTGAATATGATTCATTTACACCTTTTTGGGTATTTGTGAGCTTGCATACATAACTCATTTAATATAAAAAGAAAAATTTGATACGTTTCATATCCATGAGGATATAAAAAAAAGGCTTAGACATGCCAATAAAATAAATTTTTGATTCTTGATTTAAAGAGAGCCCATACTTCTTGCCCTGCTCAAACTGCCCTGGGGCTAGTTTTGAAATAATAGGCTACAAGGTGGTTATTTTTTAGAGGTGAACTATGTTTTAAAAAAATAGCTTTGAGTGTGTGCATGAGAGATATTTTAGGAGAAATTACAATAATAAATATAAATAGCACCTCAACAACTAGCTATTTCAATACATAGGGGTACAACTTTGGTTTAGTTTGTTAGCGTACATGAGTCAAATTACCTTTGATAGCCCAGTGATTCACATCAAATATGATGAGACATAATAGAGATAAAGTAAAAGCTCCTATTATTTTTGGGTAGAGCTTTAGCAATCATTCTAGAGTTGAGAGAGGAACAAAATAAATTATTTTAATTATTCAAGTATTATTTTAATTTTTATTTTAATTATTTATCAGTATATTTTTATAGAAATATTAATTAAAAATAAATTATTAGTGAGACAGATCTAATTTAATTAAACCGGTATATCCTAAATAATAAAAGAATAAATCTCATTTTTTTTTCATTTTAATTTTAATATTCAAATTTTATTATTTATTTGTTTATTTTTATATAAATATCAATTACAAAATAATTTATGAGTTACACAAATATAATTTATATAAATTATTTTTCATCAAAATAATATAGATAAACTTTAAAAAAAAATTTCAAACAAAAAATTATTATATAGTAAGATATTTTGCTTTGCTTTCTGAATCATTTTAGGTTTGTAATTATTTTATAATTGAAATCTATATATTAATAATAGATTATTAATTTATTTTTTGATCATTATAGAATATTTATCAATAAAATAGTTTATATTGAATTATATGATATATAAATATAATTATTATTATAAATAATTATTTAATTCACTTTTGAAAAAAGTTTAAAAATTAGTATATTTTCCAAGGTTATAACCTTAAAAAATGAGAAAAAATAATAAAAATAAATGTTTTTTATTTCATTTTTAAAATAAAACCTATAGCTCATTAAATGCTTACTTACTTAAATCACTAAGCTCATAAATCCCGAAACCCTAAATACATAAACCTTTTAACAGCTATATACTACTTAATAAATAATAAATATCATTTTTATTTCTATATATTATAATTTTAAATATTCATTTTAATTATTTATAGTTTAATATTTAGAAAATTAATTACAAATAAATTTCGAGTGAGACAAATATTTATTTAAATAATTTATTTTATAAAAAGAAATATAAGCTTATAAAAAGAAGGCAAATTTTAAAATTAATATTATTATTTAGTAATATATTTTGATTTGATTTTGAATCATTTTGAGTTATATAAATATATTTTAAATAATATTTAAATTATTATAATAGTTTATTAATTTAATTTTTGATCATTATTATAATATCTTTCATTAAAATTATTTATATTGAATTTTATAATATATAATTAGTAAGATTAATATAATTATACATGGTATTCACATTTCAAATATTTAATAATTATTTTTTTTCAAAGGTTATAACCATTGAAAATTATAAAAAATCAAAAATAGAATTTTAAATTTTTTATTATATATATAAAACCTATAAACCACTAAAATCAAACCATTAAACCGGTATACCTTATATAATAAATCCTAAAATCTCATTTTAATTTGTATTCATTATAATTTTAACTATTCATTTTAATTATTTATTAGTTTATTTTTTATAGAAATATCAATCACAACATAAATAATGGTGAGACAAATATAATTTTAATAATTTATTTTTAATCAAAAAAAAGCTTATATAAAGAAGTAAAAATTTAAAAACAAAAAATTATTATTTAGTAATATATTTTACTTTGATTTTGAATAATTTATATATAGGTTCACAATTATATATTAATTGCGATCAATCTTATTAATAATAGTTTATTAATTTATTATTTGATCATTTTTATAATATCAATAATAAAATTATTTATATTCAATTAAAATGTCTTATAATTATTAAATTATTATACTTAAATATTATATTTACATTTGAAAAATTTAAAAATTATTATATTTTCAAAGGTCCTTCAAAAATGATAAAAAATCACAAAAAAAAATTTATTATTTTATTATTTAAATAAAACTATAAACCACTAAATGACTAAACATTTAAATCTCTCGACTCCTAAACCCCAAAACCCCCCTAAATACTGTAACCATTAAACCTATATAACCTAAATAATAATAATAATCTCATTTTTTTGTATTCATTATAAGTTTTAAATATTCATTTTAATTATTTTTACTTTATTTTTATAGAAATATTAATTACAAATATAAATAATGAGTGAGACAGATATAATTTAAATAAATTATTTTTTATGTAAAAAAAAAGTTATAAAATAAAAAAATTTTAAAATTTAAAATTTTATTTAGTAAAATAATTTACTTTGATTTTGAATGATTTTGGTTCTGCAATATATTTTAATTTAATATCTATCTTATTATTAATAGTTTATTAATTTATTTTTTGTTCATTTTATATATATATTAATACATTTTTTTATATTTAATATACAACAATCTAATATTAATGATTATTATAACTAAGTATTGTATTCATATTTTAGAACTATTAAAAAATTATTATATTTTTAAAGGTTATAACCTTTGAAAATCTCGAAAATTCATAAAAATAAATTTTTTGTTATTTCATTGATTAAATAATCCTGTAAACACCTAATGTGGAAACATATAAATCAATAAACTCATTAACCCAAAACCACAATAAACTTAAACCATTAAATAGGTATACACTAATAATTAATCATAAATCCATTTTTATTAGTATTTATTAGAATATTTCATATACATTTTAATTATTTATTAGTTTATTTTTATAGAAATATAAATTAAAAAATAAATTAATAGTGAGACAAATATTATTTAAATAATTTATTTTTCATAAAAAAATATATAGGCTTATAAATGGATACAAAAATATAAAAATTTAAAATTAATATTTTCGTAAAATATTTACTTTGATTTTAAATCATTTAGGTTTTGAAAATATATTTTAAACAATATTTATCTTATTAATAATTGTTTATTACTTTTTTATGATCATTAGACAAATATATATCCAATAAAATAGTTTATTTGATTTATATGATATACTACTTAATATCTTATTATATTATTACTTCATATATATTCACTTTTCAAAAAAAAAATTATAAATTATTCTATTTTCAAAGGTTATAACATTCAAGAATAAGAAAAAATAACAAAAATAAATTTTTTTGTTATTTTATTTTTTATATTAAAAACCAATAAACCACTAAATTACTAATTCTACAAATGACTAAACTTCCTAAACCCCGAAGGCAATAATACTTAAAACAGTAAATTACTATAGTCCAAATAATAAATCATAATCTAATTTTTATTAGTATTCATTATAATTTTAAATATTCATTTTAATTATTTATTAGTTTATTTTTATAGAAATATTAATTACAAAATAAATTATTAGTGCGAATATATAGTTTAAATAATTTATTTTTCATTAAAAAATGAGTATAAAAACAAAATTTTTAACTAAATATTATTATTTAGTAATATATCTTATTTTGATTTTGAATCATTTAGATTTTAAAATTATATTTTAATTTATATCATCTTATAAATACTAGTTTATTAATTTATTTATTGATCATTATTATAATATCTATCAATAAAATTATTATATAGAGTTTACATTATATATAATTATTAAAATTATTATAGCTAAATATTATATTCACATTTAGAAAAAATTAAAAATTATTATATTTCAAGGTTATAACCTTCAAAAATTTAAAAAAAAATCAATAATTAAATTTATTGTTTTTCATTCTTTAAATAAAACTATAATCACTAAAGGTCTAAACAATTAAATCACTAACTCATAAACCACAAAATACCTAAATACTTAAAACCATTAAACTCGTATATCCTGAATAATAAATAATAAATCTCAATTTTATTTGTATTCATTATAATTTAAAAATTCATTATAATTATTTATTAGTTTATTATTATAGAATTATAAATTATAAAATAAATTATGAGTAAGACAAATATAATTAAAATAATTTATTTTTAAAAACAAAAATATAAACATATAAAAAAAGCAAAACATTAAAAAATTATTATTATTTAGTAATATATTTTACTTTGATTTGAATAAATTTAGATTTTGCAAAAACTTTTTAAATACTATCTATTTTATTATTAATAGTTTATTAATTTTTTTTATCATTATTATAATATCTAGCAATGTAATTATTTATATTGAATTTAAATGACTTATATTATGAAGATTATTATAGATAATTATTATATATACAATTAAAAAAATTTAAAAATTATTATATTTTCTAAGGATATAACATTCCAAAATTAGAAAAATAAAAAAAATAAATTTTATGTTATATCATTGTTTAAATAAAACTTATAAACCACTAAATCCCTAAACACTTCATCTCTAAACTCCTTAACACAAAAGCTCCTAAATACTTAAACCTTTAAACTCATAAACATTAATTATAATTTAAATAATTTATTAAAATATTAATTACAAAATAAATTATGAGTGATACAAATTTAATTTAAATAATTTATTTTTCATCAAAAAAAATATCAAGCTTATAAAAGAAGCAAAAACTAAAAAAAACAAATATTATTATTTAGTAAAAAATTTTATTTTATTTTGGAATAATTTTTGGTTTTGCAATTATATTTTAATTTATATCTATCGTATTAATAATAGCATATTAATTTATTTTTGATAATTGATTTAATATCTATCAATAAAATTTTTTATATTTAGTTTATATTATATATAATTATAATGATATTATTACAAAATATTGTATTTACATTTTTAAAAAATTTAAATTTATTATATTTTCAAAGGTTATAACCTTTGAAAATGCGAGAAAATATCAAAAATAATTTTTTTGTTATTTCATTGTTTAAATAAATCCTATAAACCACTAAATGCCTAAACACTTAAACAATAACTCCTAAATCTCTAAATCCTAAAAAGATAATCCTTTTAAACTAGGTATAACCTAAATAATAAATAATAAATCTCAATATTATTTTTATATTATAATTTTAAAATATTCATTTTAATTATTTATTCATTTATTTTTATATAAATATTAATTACAAAATAAATTATGAGTTAGACAAATATACTTTATATAAATTATTTTGCATCGAAAAAATATAGATAACGTATAAAAAGAATAAAAATTTAAAAACTAAAATCTATTATATAGTAATTATATTTTGCTCTAATCTGAATCATTTTAGGTTTTGTAATTATATTTTAATTGATATCTATCTTATTAATAATTATTTATTAATTTATTTTTTGATCATTTATTAGAATATTTATCAATAAATTATTTATATTGAATTTATATGATATATAAATATACTGATTATTATAACTAAATATTGAATTCACTTTTTTAAAAAAATTTTAAAATTATTATATTTACATAGGTTATAATCTTTGGAAAATGAAATAGATAATAAAAATAAATTTTTTGTTACTTTATTTTTTAATTAAAACTATAAACCACTTAATGCATACACAGTTATATCAGAAAACTTCTAAACCACGTAATGCCTAAATACATAAACCATTAAACCACTATATACTACTTAATAATTAATAAATTTAATTTTTATTTCAATTTATTATTATTTTAAATATTCATTTTAATTATTTATTAGTTTATTTTTATAGAAATTTTTATTACAAATAAATTATGAGTGCAACACGTATAATTAAATAATTTATTTTAATTAAATAAAATCTATACGCTTTTAAAAGAAAATATAAAGAGTCTTATTAAAAATTAATAATTAATATCAACTAATATATATTACTTGAATTTTGAATCATTTGGGTTTGTAAATATTTTTTGTTTAATATCTATCTTATTATAATAGTTATTAATTTAATATTTGATCATTATTAAAATATCTATAAATAAAATTATTATATTTATTTTATATGATATATAATTATTAAAATTATTATAACTAAATATTGTATTCAAATTTCAAAAAATTTTAAATATTATTAAATTTCAAAGGTTATAACATTTGAAACTGACAAAAAATTACAAATTTTTTTTGTTATTTTATTATTTAAATAAAACATTAATCACTAAATGCCTAAAAACCTATATCGTTAAATTCCTAAATGACAAAACCTCAAAATAGTTAAACTATTAAACTGGTATACATTAATAATAAATAATAAATTTCATTTTAATTTTTATTCAGTATAATTTTAAATTTTTATTTTAATTATTATCAGTTTATTTTTATCGAAATATTAATTAGAAAATAAATTCTTAGTGAGATGGATATAACTTAAATTAAACCAGTATACCCTAAATAATAAATAATAAATCTCATTTTTTTTATAATTTTTAATATTCATTTTAATTATTAATTTTTATTTTTATATAAATATTAATTAAAAAATAAATTATGAGTTAGACAAATATAATTTATGTAAATTATTTTTAATCAAAAAATAGTGTTAAACTTTTTAAAATGAAAATAAATTTCAAAACAAAAAATTATTATATAGTATATATTTTGCTTTGCTTATGAATCATTTTATGTTTTGTAATTATATTTTAATGATATCTATCTATTAATAATAGATTATTAATATATTATTTGATCATTATTAAAATATTTATCACTAAAATTGTTTATGTTGAATTATATGATATATAACTATAATGATTATTATAACTAATATTGAATTCACATTGAAAAAAATTTAAAATTATTATATTTTCAAAGGTTATAACCTTTGAAAATATCAAAAAATAATAAAAATAAATGTTTTGTTATTTTATTGTTTAAATAAAACCTATGAACCACTAAATGCATACACAATTAAATCAGTAAACACCTAAACCCCATAATACCTAAATACATAAACCATTAAACTACTATATAATACATAATAATTAATAAATGTAATTTTATATATATTTATTATAGTTTTAGATATTAATTTTAATTATTAATTAGTTTATTTTCTAAAAATATTTATTATAAAATAAAATATGAGTGCGACAAATATAATTTAAATAATTTATTTTTAATAAAGAAAATATATACGCTTATATAAGAAGTAAATTTTAAAAATTAAAAATTATTATCCAGTAATATATTTTACTTAAATTTGAATCAATTTGGGTATTGTAAATATTTTTTAATTAATATATATCTTATTATTATTAGTTTATTAATTTAATTTTTGATCATTATTATAATATCTATCAATAAAATTATTTATATTGAATTTATATCATATATAATTACTAATATTATAATAACTAAATATTGTATTCACATTTCAAAAAATTTTAAATTTTATTATATTTTCAAAGGTTATAACCTATGAAAATGAGAAAAAATTACAAAAATTTTATTTTGTTATTTTATTGATTAAATAAAACCTATAAACTACGAAATGCCTAGAAACCTCATTCTCTAAACTTTTAAAAGATGAAATACTCTAAATACTTAAACCATTAAAATAGTATACATTGATAATAAATCATAAATATCGTATTAATTTTTATTCAGTATAATTTTAAATTTTTATTTTAATTAATTTTCAGTTTATTTTTATAGAAATATTAAATATAAAATAAATTATTAGTAAGAAATATCTAATTTAAATTAGACTGGTATACCCAAAATAATAAATAATAAATCTCATTTTTTTAATTATAAATTTAAATATTTATTTTAATTATTTATTTTTTTATTTTTATATAAATATTAATTACCAAAATATTTGTGAGTTGCACAAATATAATTTATATAAATTATTTTTCATCAAAAAATTATAGGTAAACTTTTTAAATGAAAAAAAATTTCTAAACACAAAAAATATTGGATAGTAATATAATTTGCTTTGCTTCTAAATCATTTTAGGTTTTGTAAATATATTTTAATTGATATCAATCTTATTAATAATAGATTATTAAGTTATTTTTTCATCATTATTAGAATACTTATCATTAAAAATGTTTATATTGAATTTATATGATATATAAATATAATGATTATTATAACTAAATATTTTTTTCTTTGTTATTCTATTATTTAAATAAAACCTATACACCACTAAATGCCTAAGCATTTAAATCACTAAAGTACAAAATCCCGATACCCCTATATAGATAATCCTTTAAATCATTATACCCTAAATAATAAATAATAAATCTCATTTTTATTTGTTTTCATTATAATTTAAAAAATTCATTTTGATTGTTTAGTTTTTTATTTTTATATATGTATTAATTATAAAATAAATTATCAATTAAAAATATAATTTATAAAAATATTTTTCATCAAAAAATTGATAAGCTTATAAAAAGAATACAAATTTAAAAACAAATAATTATTATTTAGTAATATATTTTGCTTTGCTTATTAATCATTTTAGGTTTTGATATTATATTTTAAGTAATATAATCGTATTCATAATAGATTTTTAATTAATTTTTTGATAATTATTTGAATATCTATCAATAAAATTGTTTATATTGAATTTATATGATATATAATTATTATGATTATTATAGATAAATAATGTATTCAATTTTGAAAAAAATTTAAAAATTATTATATTTTCAAAGGTTATAATCTTAAAAAATGAGAAAAAATAAAAAAAAATAAATTTTTAGTTTTTTTATTTTTTAAATAAAACCTATAGACCATTAAATGCTTACTTACTTAAATTAGTAAGCTCATAAACCCCGAAACCTCTAAATACATAAACAATTTAACATCTATATACTACTTAATAAATAAAAATCTAAATTTTATTTCTATTTATTATTATTTTAAATATTCATTTTAATTATTTATAGTTTAATTATTTAGAAAAATTAATTACAAAATAAATTTCGAGTGAGACAAATATTATTTAAATAATTTATTTTTAATCAAAAAAAAATATATGCTTATAAATATAAGGATAAATTTAAAAATTATATATTATTATTTAATAATATATTTTGATTTGATTTTGAATCATTTTGTGTGATGTAAATATATTTTAATTAATATCTATATTATTAATAATAGTTTATTAATTTAAATTTTAATCATTATTATAATATCTATCATTAAAAATTTAAAATTGTTTATATTGAATCTATATTATATATAATTAGTAAGATTAATATAATTATACATAGTATTCACATTTCAAAAAAGTTTAAAAATTATTTTATTTTTAAAGGTAAACTTTGAAAATCAGAAAAAATCTAAAAAAAATTCTTTATTTTTATTATATTAATAAAACCTATAAACCACTAAATACCTAAAAACATAAATTGATAAACAACTAAATGAAAAAACTCCTAAATATTCAAACAATTAAACCTATATACCACATATAATAAATCATAAATCTCATTTTAATTTGTATACATTATAATTTTAAATGTTCATTTTAATTATTTATTAGTTTATTTTTATAGAAATATTAATTACAAAATAAATAATGAGCTAGACAACTATAATTTTAATAATTTATTTTTAATCAAAAAAAAATATAAGCATATAATAAGAACTAAAAATTTAAAAACAAAAAATTATTATTTAGTAATATATTTTACTTTTGATTTTGAATCATTATAAATAGGTTTTGCAATTATATTTTAATTGCTATCAATTTTATTAAGAATAGTTTATTAATTTATTATTTGATCAATTTATAATATCTAACAATAAAATTACTTATATTGAATTTAAATGTCCTATAATTATTAATATTATTATAATTAAATATTATATTTACATTTTAAAAAAATTTAAAATTATTATATTTTCTAAGGTTATAACCTTCAAAAATGATAAAAAATCACAAAAATAATATTTTTATTATTTCATTATTTAAATAAAACTCATAAACCACTAAATGCCTAAACATTTAAATCTCTAGACTCCTAAAACCCAAAACCCCCTAAATACTTAAACCATTAAACCTATATAACCTAAATAATTAATAATAAATCTCATTTTTATTTGTATTCATTATAATTTTAAATATTCATTTTAATTATTCTTAAGTTTATTTTTATAGAAATATTAATTACAAAATGAATAATGAGTGAGATATATATAATTTAAATAAATTATTTTTTATGAAAAAAAATATAAGCTTATAAAAATAAACAAAATTTTAAAAATTTAAAATTTTATTTAAAATATAATTTACTTTGATTTTGAATTATTTTGGGTTTGCAAATATATTTTAATTAATATCTATCTTATTAATAATAGTTTATTAATTTATTTTTTGATCATTTTTATAATATATATTAATACATTTTTTTATATTTAATCTACAACAAATATAATTATTAAGATTATTATAACTAAGTATGATTTCATATTTTAGAAATATTAAAAAATTATAATATTTTAAAAGGTTATAACCTTTGAAAATCACGAAAATTCATAAAAATAAATTTTTTGTTCTTTCATTGATTAAATAAAACCTATAAACACATAAATGTGCAAACATAAAAATCAATAAACTTTTTAACCCCAAAACCAAAAAAAACTTAAACCATTAAATAGGTATACCCTAAATAATAAATCATAAATCTATTTTTATTAGTCTTCATTATAATTTAAAATATTCATTTTTATTATTTATCAAATTATTTTTATAGAAATATTAATAACAAAATACATTATTAGTGAAACAGATATAATTTAAATAATTTATTTGTCATCAAAAAAATATATATGCTTATAAAATAAGGCAAAATTTTTAAAATAAAAAATTATTATTTAGTAATATATCTTATTTTGATTTTGAATCATTTTAGATTCTACAATTGTATTTTAATTTATATCATTCTTATTAATACTAGTTTATTAATTTATTTATTGATCATTATTATAATATCTATTAATAAAATTATTTATATTTAGTTTATATTATATATAATTATTAAGATTATTATAACTAAATATTATATTCACATTTAAAAAAATTTAAAATTATTATATTTTCAATGGTTACCACCTTCAAAAATTAAAAAAATTCAAAAAATTAAATTTTTTGTTTTTTAATTCTTTAGATAATAACTATAAATCACTAAAGTTCTAAACACTTAAATCACTTAAACTCCTAAATCCAAAAATACCTAAATACTTAAATCATTAAACCGGTATATCCTGAATAATAAATAATAATCTCAATTTTATTTGTATTATTTATAATTTTAAATAATTATTTTAATTTTCTTATTAGTTTATTATTATAGAATTTTAAATTACAAAATAAATTATGAGTAAGACAAATTAATTTAAATAATTTATTTTTAATAACAAAAATATAATGTTGTAAAAAAAACAAAACATTAAAAAAATTATTATTAAGTAATATATTTTAATTTGATTTTGAATAAATTTAGATTTTGCAAATATATTTTAAATAATATCTATCTTTTTAATAATAGTTTATTAAATTTTTGTTGATCATTATTATAATATCTAGCAATGTAATTATTTATATTGAACTTAAATGACTTATAATTATTAAGATTATTATAACTAAATATTATATTTACATTTGAAAAAAATTTAAAAATTATTATATTTTCAAAGGTTATAACCTTCAAGGATTAAAAAAATAATAAAAATAAACTTTTTGCTATATCATTCTTTAAAAAAAACTTATAAACCACTAAATGCCTAAACACTTAAACCTCTAAACTCCTAAACACAAAATCACCTAAATATTTAAACCTTTAAACTCGTAAGCCTTAAATATAATTTAAATAATTTATTAAAATATTAATTAAAAAATAAATTATGAGAGATACAAATATAATTTAAATAATTTATTTTTCATAAAAAAAATATAAGCTTATAAAAAGAAGCAAAAACTAAAAAAAAATTATTATTTAGTAATAAATTTTATTTGGATTTTGAATTTTTTATAATATATTTTAATTTATATCTATCATATTAATAATAGCATATTAATTTACTTTTTTATAATTGATATTATATCTATCAATAAAATTGTTTATATTTAGTTTATATTATATTTAATTATAATGATTATTATTAATAAATATTGTATTCACATTTTTAAAAAATTTTAAAATTATTTTATTTTCAAATGTTATAATAACCTTTGAAAATATGAAAAAATATCAAAGATAATTTTTTTGTTATTACATTGTTTAAATAAAACCTATAAACCACTAAATGCCTAAAAACATAAATCACTAAAGTCACAAACGAAAAAACCTCTAAATACTTAAAATATTAAACTGGTACACATTAAAAATAATTCATAAATCTCATTTTAATTTTTATTCAGTATAATTTTAAATTTTATTTTAATTATTTATCAATTTATTTTTATAGAAATATTAATTACAAAATAAATTATTAGTGAGACAGATCTAATTTAAATTAGACTGGTATACCCAACATCATAAAGAATAAATCTCAATATTATTTTTTACATTAAAATTTTAAATATTCATTTTAATTATTTATTTGTTTATTTGTATATAAATATTAATTAAAAAATAAATTATGAGTTAGACAAATATAATTTATATTAATTAATTTTAATCAAAAAAATATGGATAAACTTTTAAAAATAAAAAATAATTTTAAAACAATAAATTATTATATTGTAATATATTTTGATTTCTTCTGAATCATTTTCAGTTTTTTTATTTTATTTTAATTATTGCTATCATATTAATAATAGATTATTAATTTATTTTTTGATCATTTTTAGAATATTTTCAATAATAATGTTTATATTGAATTTATATGATATATAAATATAATGATTATTATAACTAAATATTGAATTCACATTTGAAAAAAAATTTAAAAATTATGATATTTTCAAAGGTTTTAACCTTTGAAAATATCAAAAAATAATAAAAATAAATATTTTGTTATTTTAATTTTTAAATAAAACCTATAAACCACTAAATGCATACACAGTAAAATCTGTAAACTTCTAAGGCCTGTAATGCCGAAATACATAAACCATTAAGCTGCTATATACTACTTAATAATTAAGAAATCTAATTCTTTTTTTAATTTATTATTATCTTAAATAATTATTTTAATTATTTATAAGTTTATTTTATATAAATATTTATTACAAAATAAATTATGAGTGTGACAGATATAATTTAATAATTTATTTTTAATTAAAAAAAATATATATGCTTATAAAAGAAGTAAAATTTTAAACATTAAAAATTATTATCCAGTAATATTTTTTACTTTAATTTTGAATCAATTTGGGTTTTGTAAATATTTTTTAATTAATATCTATCTTAATATTAATAGTTTATAAATTTAATTATTGATCATTATTATAATATCTACCTTAAAATTATTATATTTTCAAAGGTTATAAACTTTGAAGATATCAAAAAATAATAAAAATAATTTTTTTTATTTTTTTTTTAATAAAACCTATAAACCACTAAATGCATACACAGATAAATCATTAAACTCCTAAACCCCGTAATGCCTAAATACATAAACCATTAAATTGCTATATACTACTTAATAATTAATAAATCTAATTTTTATTTAATTTATTATTATCTTAAATAATTATTTTAATTATTTATAAGTTTATTTTATATAAATATTTATTACAAAATAAATTATGAGTGCGAAAATATAATTTAATAATTTATTTTTAATCAAAAAAATATATACGCTTATAAAGAAGTAAATTTTAAACATTAAAAATTATTATCCAGTAATATTTTTACTTAATTTTGAATCAATTTGGGTTTTGTAAATATTTTTTAATTAATATCTATCTTATTATTAATAGTTTATTAATTTAATTTTTGATCATTATTATAATATCTATCAATAAAATTGTTTATATTGAATTTATATGATATATAATTATTAAAATTATTATAACTAAATATTGTATTCACATTTCAAAAACTTTTAAATATTATTATACTTTCAAAGGTTATAACCTATGAAAATGACAAAAAATTACAAAATATTTTTTTGTTTAAATTAAACCTATAAACCACTAAATGCCTAAAAACATAAATCGCTAAACTCTAAACGACAAAACATCTAAATACATAAACTATTAAATTAGTATACATTAATAATAAATCATAAATCTCATTTTAATTTTTATTAAGACTACTTTTACATTTTTATTTTAATTATTTATCAGTTCATATTTATAGAAATATTAATTAAAAAATAAATTATTATAAGACAGATCTATTTTAAATAATTTATTTTTTATCAAAAATATATATATGCTTATAAAAAAAGAAAAAATTTTAAAAACAAAAATTTATTATTTTATAATATATTTTATTTTGATTTTGAATCATTTTAGTTTTTGCAATTATATTTTAATTTATATCATTCTTATTAATAATAGTTTATTAATTTTTTATTGATCATTTTTATAATATCTATTAATAAAATTATTTATATTGCGTTTACATTATATATAATTATTAAGAATATTATTACTAAATATTATATTCAAAAAAAAAATTAAAAATTATTATATTTTCAAAGGTTATAACCTTCAAAAATTAAAAAAAAAATTTAATTTTTTTTAAATTCTTTAAATAAAAACTATAAATCACTAAAGGCTTAAACACTTAAATCACTAAACCCCAAAACACCTAAATAGTTAAACCATTAAACAATTATAGCCTGAATAATAAATAATAAATAATAAATCTAAATTTTATTTGTATTCATTATAATTTTAAATATATATTTTAATTATTTATTAGTTTATTTTTATAGAATTATAATAATAAAATAAATTATGTGGAAGACAAATATAATTTAAATAATTTACTTTTAATCACAAAAAATATAAACATATAAAAAGAAGCAAAACATCAAAAAAATTATTATTTAGTATTATATTTTACTTTGATTTTGAATAAATTTATGTTTTGCAAATATATTTCAAAAAATATCTATCTATTTAATAATAGTTTATTAATATATTTTTTGATCATTAATATAATATCTATCAATATAATTGTTTATATTGAATTAACATGATATAAAATTATTAAGATTATCATAACTAAATATAGTATTCACAAATAAAAAAATTTAAAAATTGTTATATTTTCAAATGTTATAACCTTCAAAAATGATAAAAAATAACAAAAATAAATTTTTTGTTTTATCAATGTTTAAATAAAACTTATATACTATGTAATGCCTAAATACATAAATCTCTAAACTCCTAAACCCTGAAGCCCCTAAATACCTAAACATTTAAACTCGTAAAGCTTAAATATAATTTAAATAATTTATAGAAATATTAATTATAAAATAAATTATTAGTGACAAATATAATTTATTATATTATATTTTTCAACAAAAAAAATATAAGCTTAGAAAATGATGCAAAAACTTAAAAAAATTATTATTTAGTAATTAATGTTACTTTAATATTGAATAATTTTAAGTTTTTTAATTATATTTTAATTTATATCTATCATATTAATATATGTTTATTAATTTATTTTTTGATAATTGATATAATTTTATCAATAATTAATTTATTTTTTGATAATTGATATAATTTTATCAATAAAATTGTTTATATTAGTTTATATTATATATAGTTATAATAATTATTATTACTAAATATTGTATTCACATATTAAAAATATTTTGAAATTATTATATTTTCAAATGTTATGACGTTTAAAAATTTGAAAAAATATTAAAAATAAATTTTTTGTTATTTCATTTTTTAAATAAATGCTATAAACCATTAAATGCCAAAATACTTCATTCAATAACTTCTAAATCTCGAAAACCCAAAATACATAATTTTTTTAAACAGGTATATCCTAAATAATAAATAATAAATCTCATTTTTATTTTTTTCATTATAATTTTAAATATTCATTTTAATTATTTATTTGTTTATTTTTATATAAATATTAATTATAGAATAAATTGAGTTAGACAAATATAATTTATATAATTATTTTTCATAAAAAAATATAGATAAACTTATTAAAGAATAAAAAAATTAAAAGCAAAAAATTATTATATAGTAATATATTTTACTTTGTTTCTGAATCATTTTCGGTTTCGTTATTATATTTTAATTGATATCTAACTTATTAATAATAAATTATTAATTTATTTTTTGATCATTATTAGAATATTTATCAATAAAAATATTTATATGATATATAGATTTAATAATTATTATAACTAAATATTCTATTCACTTTTGAAACAAATTTTAAAATTATTATATTTTCAATGATTATAACCTTTGAACATGTGAAAAAACAAAAAATATATTTATATTTTTATTATTTCATTATTTAAATAAAATCTATAAATCACTAAATGCTTAAACACTTAAATAACTATACTACAAAATCTCGATACCCCTACATAGATAATCGTTTAAATGGGTATGCCCTAAATAATAATTAATAAATATCATTTTTTTTGTTTTCCTTATAATTTAAAAAATTCATTTTGATTGTTTAGTTTTATATATATAAATATATATATATATATTAATTATAAAATAAATTATAAGTTAAAAATATAATTTATAAAAATTATTTTTTATCACAAAATAGATAAGCTTATAAAAAGAATAAAAATTTAAAAACAAATAATTATTATTAACTAATATATTTTGCTTTGCTTTTGAATTATTTTAAGTTATGATATTATATTTTAAGTAATATCAATCTTATTCATAATAGATTTTTAATTTATTTTTTGATAATTATTAGAATATCTATCAATATAATTATTTATATTGAAATAATATGATATATAATTATTATGATTATTATAAATAAATATTTATTTACTTTAGAAAAAAATTTAAAAATTATGATATTTTCAAAGGTTATAACATTTGAAAATATCAAAAAATAATAAAAATAATTTTTTTTTATTTTTTTTCTTAAATAAAACCTATAAACCACTAAATGCATACATAGTTAAATCAGTAAACTTTTAAACTGTGTAATGCCTAAATACATAAACCATTAAACTGCTATATACTACCTAATAATTAATAAATCTAATTTTTAATCCTATTTATTATAATTTTAAATATTCATTTTAATTATTTATTAGTTTATTTTAATAGAAATATTTATTACAAAATAAAGTATGAGTGTGACAAATATAATTTAATTAATTTACTTTTAATAAAAAAAATATACGCTTATAAAAGAAGTAGAAATTTAAAAATTAAAAATTATTATCCAGTAATATATTTTACTATAATTTTGAATCAATTTGGATTTTGTAAATATTTTGTAATTAATATCTATATTTTTTTTAATAGTTTATTAATTTAATTTTTGATCATTATTATATTATATATCAATAAAATTGTTTATATTGAATTGATAAGATATATAATTATTAATATTATTAAAACTTAATATTATATTCACATTTCAAAAAATTGTAAATATTATTATATTTTCAAAGGTTATAACCTATGAAAATAATAACATATTATAGAAATTTTTTTCAAAATTTTATTTTTTTATATAAAACCTATAAACCACTAAAAGACTAAAAACATAAATCGCTAAACTCTTAACGACAAAACCTCTAAATACTTAAACTATTAAACTGGTATACATTAATAATAAATCTTCAATCTCATTTTAATTTATATTCAGTATAATTTTAAATTTTTATATTAATTATTTATCAATTTATTTTTATAGAAATATTAATTACAAAATAACTTATTAATTAGACGGATCTAATTTAATTAAACTAGTATCCCTAAATAATAAATAATAAATAATAAAACTCATTTTTTTTTCTTTATAATTTTAAATATTCATTTTAATTATTTATTTGTTTATTTATATATAAATATTAGTTACAAAATAAATTATGAGTTAGACAAATATAATTTAGATAAATTATTTTTCATTAAAAAAATATAGATATACTTATTAATACAATAAAAAATTCAAAAAGAAAAAATTATTATATAGTAATATAATTTTCTTTGCTTATGAATCATTTTCTGTTTCGTAATTATATCTTAATTAATATCTATCTTATTATTAATGGATTATTAATTTATTTTTTGATTATTATTATAATATTTATCATTAAAATTTTTTATATTGAATTTATATAATATATAAATATTATGATTGGTATAACTAAATATTATATTCACATTAGAAAAAAATTTAAATATTATTATATTTTCAAAGGTTTTAACCTTTGAAAATATCAAAAAATAAAAAAAATAAAATTTTTGTTATTTTATTTTTAAATAAAACTTATAAACCACTCAATGCTAGGGGTACTCTTGGGACGGGATGAGATGGGGATTACAAATCTCAAGTCCCTTCCGACAGTTCCGAGATTTTTTTTTGAAGATCCAGACTCGTCCCATATGATTAAAATATCAGGAATGGACGTGACGAAGATCAGGGATTTTGGGTAGGATAAAACGGTTCCGGGACGGAATAGAGTTCAGACAATTTTTTCAATTTATTTTCTTCAAACCAGCCAAGTTAGTTCACGTCGAAACCTTTTGTTGTACCATTTATCATTCCTTAGTTATGTATCTTTCAAACTCAAATTAGGCCAATTTTGTTTTGTCAAATAGGATGAATACCGAAAACGAGTTCCATTACCTTGCCAAAAGCTTTGATGTACAGAAAAAGGATAGAAATGTTAAATAGAATGGGATAGAGTTGTGTGCTTAATTTGGTTCTTTGTTTTTTCACAAGTTGACTTTGTCCGGCCAAGTGAATGTTAACCATAATAGCAATACTACATTTTTTAAACAATTACTTAAAATATTAAGGAAGAACTAAAGATGACCACAAACATTGGTAGCATCAATTACTACTTAAGTAATTGCTAAAATTAGACAGCTTAATATAACAAAAAAATACAACTAATAACAACCATGATAATAATCATTTCAAAGGTCCATCCCGGAACAGTAATGAAAATCCAAACCCAATTAATTATCTCTTCTACAACTCCTCCCTTTTCTTCCTCCACTGTAGAAGGACAACCAAAGATGAAAACCTAGTAATCATGTAGAAATAAATTTCTAAGATGAAAGAGTAATAAAAAATCAAAATATTACCTTATAAAATTTAATACACCCATTCCAAATTTAGTTGGACAACTATAGTTGGAAAAATATTTGGATCTTGTGACCCCTGTGAAAATTGTAATTGAACCATATTTTTATTAAATTGAATGAATAAAATAAGTAAAAGTGAAATTAAAATTTACAAGATTTGTATACTAACCTGATTCATTATCATCATGGTCTTGAACTAATTCTCCAATTTCAATAGGTTTGTTTGAGCTTCTCAACCAATCCTGTAGACATATGAGAACTTCGGCTGTAATAGGTGTTAAAGAACTCCTAAATTTATCTAAAGTTTTCTCTTCAGTGCTAAATGTAGATTCGTAGGCCACAGTAGATGCTTGGATAGCAAATACATCCATTACTATATTTTCCAAAGAAGGATACCTAATCTCATTTACCTTCCACCAGTTTAGAAGATCAAAATCAATTCTATTTTTTTCATGTTTGTCCTTCAAGTTTCTATCCAACAATTCCAAAGCTGCAACTTCTTGTTCTTTCTCCAATTCAACAAAAAAAATCATCAACATAAGTATCACTATCATTAAAGAAATCATCATTTTTTTTCAACATAGTAGAAAAGAAATCATCTTCTTTTGATTCATCTTCATTTAAATCTTTATAATCATCCATCAACTCATTTAAAGCATTTATAACCTTTTTAACCAAATTTTTAGCCAATTCCTCTCCATAATGCTAAGTGTACTTAACCTTTAGATATTTGAGATTATATCTAGGATCCAACACTACTGCTACAAAAATCATAATATTTATTGACCGACGAGAACCCCAATATTTGTTGAATTTATGCCTCATTTTCATACGCATTGCAGACACCATTGTATCTCTACTATTTTCACAAAACTAATTTTTTTTCAAAATTAGAATAATCTCATTAAAATAAACAGTAAAGGTAGAATATTATGAGCCAGAAAATTTACAAGTTACCTCAAAAGGTTTTCAAGAAATGAGCCAAAAATTTGGTGTTTGTTCAGTCTCTCTCAGTTGGAACAATTAAACCATACTCCTTCAAAGACCTTTTGTCTTTGTCTTCCAACTTATCAAATTCTTTTTGATATTTTATATCAATTTGTAGCATCTAAAAAGTTGAATTCCATCTTGTATGACAATATAATTGTAATGAAGATTGATATGTCAAGTTTGCTTCTTCAACACATAACTTAAACATATTTAATCTTTTAGGACTTCTCCTCACATATTTCACCACACCTCTAATTTTTTGAATAGCACTCTCTACTACTGCAATGCTATCTCTGAAAATTATGTTAGGATATGAGCACAACATCTCATATGAAAATGCTCGCCTCTCAAAGATACAACACTTTTCTTCACAAGTCTTTTTTTCAATTGTTCAACTACAACATCATTATTCTATGCATTGTCAACAGTAATGAACATCAACTTTCTCAAACCCCATTCATTCATGCAAAACTTAATAGCATTTCTAATATTAAATCCAGAATGACTTTTAATTACACGAAAGTTCAAAACCCATTTATGCATATTTCATTAAGAATCAATGAAATGAACAGTCAAACATATAAATAATAAATTTTGAATCCTAGTCCAAGTTTCGGTATTCAATGAAATTCTACAACAATAAGATGATATGCTATCAAAAAATTTCTTCTTTTCCAACACAAACAAAGAAAAATAATCCTTCAATATAGAGTGCCTAGATGGAATTTTAAATTGAGGCACACTAATTTATTTTTATTAAAAAAAATATACGCTTATAAAATAAGTAGAAATTTAAAAATTAAAATTATTATCCAGTAATATATCTTACTTTAATTTTGAATCAATTTGGGTTTTGTAAATATTTTTTAATTAATATCTATCTTTTTATTAATAGTTTATTAATTTAAATTTTGATCATTATTATATTATCTATCAATAAAATTATTTATATTGAATTTATATGATATATAATTATTAATATTATTAATACTAAATATTCTATTCACATTTCAAAAAATTGTAAATATTATTATATTTTCAAATGTTATAACCAAAGAAAATGATAAAAAATTATACAAATTTTTTTGTTATTTTATTTTTTTAAATAAAACCTAGAAACCACTAAAAGCCTAAAAACATTAATCGCTAAACTCCTAACAACAAAACCTCTAAATACTTAAATCATTAAACTGGTATACATTAATAATAAATCATAAATCTAATTTTAATTTTTATTCAGTATAATTTTAAATTTTTATTTTAATTATTTATCAATTTATTATATAGAAATATTAATCACAAAATAAATTATTAGTGAGACAGATCTAATTTAAATTAAACTGGTATCCCTAAATAATAAATAATAAATCTAATTTTTTTTCATTATATTATTAAATATTCATTTTAATTATTTATTTGTTTATTTATATATAAATTTCAATTACAAAATAAATTGAGTTAGACAAATATAATTTATATAAATTATTTTCATCAAAAAATTATTGATAAACTTTTTAAAAAAAAAATCAAAACAAAAAATTATATTATAGTAATATATTTTGCTTTTCTTCTGAATCATTTTAGGTTTTGTAATTATATTTTAATTGATATGTATCTTATTAATAATAGATTATTAATCTATTTTTTTGATCATTATAAGAATATTTATTAATAAAATTGTTTATATTGAATTTATATGATATATAAATATGATGATTATTATAACTAAATATTGTATTCACATTTAAAAAAAATTTAAAAATTATTATATTTTCAGAGGTTAACCTCTGAAAATATCAAAAAATAATAAAAATAAATTTTTTATAATTTTATTTTTTTAATAAAACCTATAAACCACTAAATGCTTACACAGTTAAATCAGTAAACTCCTAAACCTCATAATGCCTAAATACATAAACCATTAAACCACTATATACTACTTAATAATTAATAAATCTTATTTTTATTTTTATTTATAAGAATTTTAAATATTCATTGTAATTATTTATTAGTTTATTTTTATAGAAATATTTATTACAAATTAAATTATGAGTGCGCCATATATTTTAATTAATTTATTTTTAATCAAAAAATATATATGCTTATAAAAGAATTAAAAATTTAAAAATTAAAAATTATTATCCAGTAATATATTTTACTTTAATTTTGAATCAATTTAAGTTTTGTAAATATTTTTTAATTAATATCAATCTTTTTATTAATAGTTTATTAATTTAAATTTTGATCATTATTATATTATCTATCAATAAAATTATTTATATTGAATTTACATAATATATAATTATTAATATTATTATAACTAAATATTGTATTCACATTTCAAAAAATTTTAAATATTATTATATTTTCAAAGGTTAAAACCTATGAAAATGAGAAAAAATTACATATTTTTTTTATTTTATTGTTTAAATAAAACCTATAAACCATTAAATGCCTAAAAACAAAAATTGCTAAACTCCTAAGCGACAAAACCTCTAAATACTTAAACCATTAAATAGGTGTATATTAATAAAAAATCATAAATCTCAACTTAATTTTTATTAAGTATAATTTTAAATTTTTATTTTAATTATTTATAAGTTTATTTTTATAGAAATATTAATTACAAAATAAATTATTAGTGAGACAGATCTAATTTAAATAATTTATTTTTCATCAAAAAAAATATATATCCTTATAAAAAGAAGCAAAATTTTTAAAACAAAAATTTATTATTTAGTAATATATTTTATTTTTATTTTGAATCATTTTAGATTTTGCAATTATATTTTAATTTAAATCATTCTTATTATAAATATTTTATTATGTTTTTATTGATCTTTATTATAATATCTATTAATAAAATTATTTATATTGAGTTTACATTATATATAATTATTAAGATTATTATTAATGAATATTATATTCACATTTAAAAAATTAAAAATTATTATATTTTCAAAGGTTATAACCTTCAAAAATTAAAAAAAAATCAAAAAATTAAATTTTTTTATTTTTTACATTCTTTAAATAAAAACTATAAATCACTTAAGGCCTAAACACTTAAATCACTAAACCCCTAAACACCTAAATACTTAAACCATTAAACTAGTATATCCTGAATAATAAATAATAAATCTTTATTTTATTTGTATTCATTATAATTTTATATATTCATTTTAATTATTTATTAGTTTATTTTTATAGAATTATAAATTAAAAATAAATTATGAGGAAGAAAAATATAATTTAAATAAATTACTTTTAATAACAAAAAATATAAACTTATAAAAAGAAGCAAAACATCAAAGAAAGTATTATTTTGTAATATATTTTACTTTGATTTTGAATAAATTTACGTTTTGCAAATATATTTAAAATAATAATTATCTTATTAATAATAGTTTATTAATTTATTTTTTGATCATTAATATAATATATTTCTATATAATTATTTATATTGAATTTATAGGATATATAATTATTAAAATTATCATAACTAAATATAGTATTCACATATAAAAAAACTTTAAAAATTGTTATATTTTCAAAGTTTATAACATTCAAAATTGAGAAAAAAAATAAAAATAAATTTTTTGTTTTATCATTGTTTAAATAAAACTTATAAACAATTAAATGCCTAAATAGATAAATCTATAAACTCCTAAACCCCGAACCTCTAAATACTTAAACATTTAAACTCGTAAACCTTAAATATA
The DNA here is from genome assembly GCA_029783825.1 of Sapria himalayana. Lineage (NCBI taxonomy): Eukaryota > Viridiplantae > Streptophyta > Magnoliopsida > Malpighiales > Rafflesiaceae > Sapria > Sapria himalayana. The sequence goes on along the minus strand of JAREIK010006951.1, from coordinate 35,308 downwards.
ATTTTAAATAATTTATAAAAATATTAATTACAAAATAAATTATGAGTGATACAAATATAATTTAAATAATAAATTTTTCATCAAAACAACATATAAGCTTATAAGATGATGCAAAAACTAAAAAAAATTAGTATTTAGTAAAAAATTTTACTTTGATTTTGAATCATTTTAGGTTTTTAAATTATATTTTAATTTATATCTATCACATTAATAATAGTTTATTAATTTATTTTTTGATAATTGATATAATATCTATCAATAAAATTATTTATATTTAGTTTATATTATATATAGTTATAATATTTATTATTACTAAATATTGTATTCACATTTTTAAAAATTTTTAAAATTATTATATTTTCAAATGTTATAACCTTTGAAATTTTTTAAAAAATATCAAAAATAAATTTTTTGTTATTTCATTGTTTGAATAAAACCTACAAAAGATTAAAAGCCTAATTACTTAAATCAATAACTTCTAATCTCGAAACCCTAAATAGATAAAATTTTTAAACATGTATATCCTAAATAATAAATAATAAATCTCATTTTATTTTTTTCATTATAATTTTAAATATTCATTTTAATTATTTATTTATTTATTTTTATATAAATATTAATTACGAAATAAATTATAAGTTATACAAATATAATATATATAATTTTATATAGTAAAGTAATATATTTTGCTTTGTTTCTGATTTATTTTATGTTTTGTAATTACATTTTAATTGATATATAACTTATTAATAATAGATTATTAATTTATTTTTTGATCATTATTAGAATATTTATCAATAAAAATGTTTATATTGAATTTATATGATATATAAATTTAATAATTATTATAACTAAATATTGTATTCACTTTTGAAAAAACTTTTAAAATTATTATATTTTCAAAGTTTATAACATTTGAAAATATCAAAAAATAACAAAAATAAATTTTTTGTTATTTTATATTTTAAATAAAACATATAAACCACTAAATGCATATATAGTTAAATCAGTAAACTCCTAAATACATAAACCATTAAACCGCTGTATACTACTTAATAATTAATTAATCTAATTTTTATTTTATTTATTATAATTTTAAATATTGATTTTAATATTTATTAGTTTATTTTTATAAAATATTTATTCCAAAATAAATCATAAGTTCGACAAATATAATTTAAATAATTTATTCTTAATCAAAAAAATATAGACGCTTATAAAAGAAGTAAAAATTTAAAAATTAAAAATTATTATTCAGTAATATATTTTTAGTTTAATCTTGTATCGATTTGGGTATTGTAAATATTTTTTAATTAATATCTATCTTATTATTAATAGTTTATTAATTTAATTTTTGATCATTATTATAATATCTATCAATAAAATTGTTTATATTGAATTTATATCATATATAATTATTAATATTAAAATAACAAAATATTGTATTCACATTTCAAAAAATTTTGAATATTATTATATTTTCAAAGGTTATAACCTATGAAAATGTGAAAAAATTACAATTTTTTTTGTTATTTTATTGTTTTAATAAAACCTATAAACCACTAAATGCCTAAAACATAAATCGCTAAATTCCTAAACGACAAAACCGATAAATGCTTAAACCATTAAATAGGTGTACATTAATAAAAAATCATAAATCTAAATTTTATTTTTAATATGTATAATTTTAAATTTTTATTTTAATTATTTATCAGTTTATTTATATAGAAATATTAATTACAAAATAAATTATTAGTGAGACAGATCTAATTTTAATAATTTATTTTTCATCAAAAATAATATATATCCTTATAAAATGAGGCAAAATTTTAAAAACAAAAATTTATTATTTAGTAATATATTTTATTTTTATTTTGAATCATTTTAAATTTTGCAATTATATTTTAATTTATATGATTTTTATTAATAATAGTTTTTAATTTTTTATTGATCATTATTATAATATGTATTAATAAAATTATTTATATTGAATTTACTTTATATATAATTATTAAGATTATTATAACTAAAGATTATTATAACTAAAGATTATATTCACGTTTAAAAAAAATTAAAAATTATTATATTTTCAAAGGTTATAAACTTTAAATATAAAAAAAATCAAAAAATTAAATTTTTTAATTCTTTAAATTAAAACTATAAATCACTAAAGGCCTAAACACTTAAATCACTAAACCCAAAAACACCTAAATACTTAAACCTTTAAACTAGTATATCCTAAATAATAAATAATAAATATCTATTTTATTTGTATTCATTATAGTTTTAGATATTCATTTTAATTATTTATTAGTTTATTTTTATAGAATTATAAATTTAAAATAAATTAAGAGGAAGACAAATATAATTTAAATAATTTACTATTAAAAAAATATATATATAAAACTTATAAAAAGAAGCAAAACAAAAAACAATTATTATTTAGTAATATATTTTATTTTGATTTTGAATACATTTATGCTTTGCAAATATATTTTAAATAATATCTTTCTTTTTAATAATAGTTTATTAATTTATTTTTTGATCATTAATATAATATCTATAAAAATAATTGTTTATATTGAATTTACATGATATATAATTATTAACATTATCATCACTAAATATAGTATTCACATATAAAAAAATTTAAAAATTGTTATATTTTCAAAGGTTATAACCTTCAAAAGTGAGAAAAAATAACAAAAATAAATTGTTTATTATATCATTGTTTAAATAAAACTTATAAACCATTAAATGCCTAAACACATAAATCTCTAAACTCCTAAACCCAGAAGTCCCTAAATACTTAAACCTTTAAACTCGTAAACCTTAAATAAATTTAAATAATATATTGAAATATTAATTACAAAATAAATTATGATTGATACAAATATAATTTAAATAATTTATTTTTCATCAAAAAAAATATATGCTTATAAAATGAAGCAAAAACTAAAAAAAAATTATTATTTAGTAATAAATTTTACATTGTTTTTGAATCATTTTAGGTTTTGTAATTATATTTTAATTTATATCTATCATATTAATAATAGCATATTAATTTATTTTTTGATAATTGATATCATATCTATCAAAAAATTGTTTATATTTAGTTTATATTATATATAATTATAATGATAATTATTACTAAATAATGTATTAACATTTTTAAAAAAATTTAAAATTATTATATTTTCAAAGGTTATACCCTTAGAAAATGTGAAAAAATATAAAAAATATTTTTTTTGTTATTTCATTGTTTAAATAAAACCAATAAACTACTAAATGCCTAAAAACATAAATTGCTAAACTCCTAAATGACAAAACCTCTAAATACTTAACCCATTAAACTGGTAAACATTAATAATAATTCCTAAATCTCATTTTAATTTTTATTCAGTATAATTTTAAATTTTTATTTTAATTATTTATCAGTTTATTTTTATATAAATATTAATTCCAAAATAAATTATTAGTGAGACAGATCTAATTTAAATTAAATCGGTATACCCTAAATAATATATAATAAATCTCATTTTTTTTTTCATTATAATTTTAAATATTCATTTTAATTATTTATTTGTTTATTTTTATATAAATATTAATAATAAAATAAATTAAGAGTTACAAAGATATAATTTATATAAATTATTATTCATCAAAAAAATATAGATAAACTTTTTAAAAGAAAAAAAAAATCAAAACAAAAAATTATAATATAGAATATATTTTGCTTTGCTTCTAGATCAATATTGGTTTTTTAATTATATTTTAATTGATATCTATCTTATTAATTATAAATTATTTATTTAAATTTTGATCATTATTAGAATATTTTTCAATAAAACTGTTTATATTGAATTTATATGATATATAAATAAAAATATTATTATAACTAAATATAGTATTCACTTTTGAAAAAAATTTTAAAATTATTATATTTTCAAAGATTATAACATTTGAAAATGACAAAAAATAAAAAAAAATATTTTTTTTGTTATTTCATTGTTTAAATAAATCCTATACACCAGTAAATGGCTAAGCACATAAATCACTAAACTACAAAATCTATATACCCCTGTATAGATAATCTTTTAAACTGTTATACCCTAAATAATAATTAATTAATCTCATTTTTATTTGTTTTCATTATAATTTAAAAAATTAATTTTGATTGTTTAGTTTTTTATTTTTATATATTTATTAATTATAAAATAAATTATGATTTAAAAATATAATTTATTAAAAATATTATTCATCAAAAAATAGATAAGCTTATAAAAATCATAAAAATTTAAAAACAAATAATTATAATTTAGTGATATATTTTGTTTTGCTTTTGAATCATTTTAAGTTTTGATATTATATTTTAAGTAATATCAATCTTATTCATAATAAATTTTTAATTTATTTTTTGAAAATTCTTAGAATATTTATCAATAAAATTATTTATATTGAATTTATATGATATATAATTATTATGATTATTATAAATATATATTGTATTCACTTTTGAAATGAAATTTAAAATTTATTATATTTTCAAAGGTTATAATTTTAAAAAATTAGAAAATATAATAAAAATAATTTTTTTGTTTTTTCAAATTTAAAATAAAACATATAGATCATTAAATGCTTACTTACTTAAATCAGTAAGCTCATAGACCTCGAAACCCCTAAATACATAAACCTTTTAACAGCTATATACTACATAATAAATAATAAATCTCATTTTTATTTCTATTTATTATAATTTTAAATATTCATTTTATTTATTTATAGTTTAATTTTTTAGAAAAATTAATTACAAAATAAATTTTGAGTGAGACAAATATTATTTAAATAATTTATTTTTAATCAATAAAAAATATAAGCTTATAAAAAGAAGGAAATATTTGAAAATTAAATATTATTATTTAGTAATATATTTTGATTTGATTTTGAATCATTTTGTGTTATGTAAATATATTTTAATTGATATTTATATTATTAATAATAGTTTATTAATTTAATTTTTGATCATTATTATACTATCTATCATTAAAATTGTTTAAATTGAATTTATATTATATATAATTAGTAAGATTAATATTATTATACATGGTATTCACATTTCAAAATATTTTAAAAATTATTTTATTTTTAAAGGTTATAAACTTTCAAAATCATATAAAATCAATTTTTTTTTATTTTTATTATATAAATAAAAACTATAAACCACTAAATGACTAAAAACATAAATTGCTAAACTCCTAAACAACAAAACCCCTAAATTAACAATCCATTAAACAGGTATACCAAATATAATAAATCATAAATCTAATTTTGATTTGTATTCATTTTAATTTTAAATTTTCATTTTAATTATTTATTAATTTATTTCTTATAGAAATATTAATTGCAAAATAAATAAAGCACGAGACAAATATAATTTTAATAATTTATTTTTAATCAAAAAAAATAAATATAAGCTTATAAAAAGAAGTAAAATTTTTTTTAAAAAAAATATCATTTAGTAATATATTTTACTTTGATTTTGAATCATTATATGTTTTGCATTTATATTTTAATTGCTATCAATCTTATTAATAATAGTTTATTAATTTATTTTTTGATCATTATTATAATATCTATCAAAAAAATTACTTATTATGAATTTAATTTTCTTATAATTATTAAAGATTATTATAACTAAATATTATATTTAAATTTGAAAAAAATTTAAAAATTATTATATTTTTGAAGGTTATAACCTTCATAAATGATAAAAATCAAAAAAAAAAATTTTATTATTTTGTTATTTAAATAAAACTTATAAACCACTAAATGCCTAATAATATAAATATCTAGACTCCTTAACCCTAAAACTTACTAAATACTTAAACCATTAAACCTATATAACCTAAATAATTAATAATAAATCTCATTTTTATTTATATTCATTATAATTTTAAATATTCATTTTAATTATTCTTAAGTTTATTTTTATAGAAATATTAATTACAAAATGAATAATGAGTGAGACATATATAATTTAAATAAATTATTTTTTATGAAAAAAAATATAAGCTTATAAAAATAAACAAAATTTTAAAAATTTAAAATTTTATTTAAAAATATAATTTACTTTGATTTTGAATTATTTTGGGTTTTGCAAATATATTTTAATTAATATCTATCTTATTAATAATAGTTTATTAACTTATTTTTCGATCATTATAATAATATATATTAATAAAATTGTTTATATTAAATTTAAATCAAATATAATTATTATGATTATTATAACTATGTATTGTATTCATATTTTAGAAAGATTAAAAAATTATTATATTTTCAAAGGTTATAACCTTTGAAAATCACGAAAATTCATAAAAATAAATATTTTATTATTTCATTGATTAAATAAAACCTATAAACACCTAAATGGGCAAACATATAAATCAATAAACTTTTTAACCCCAAAACCACAAAAAACTTAAACCATTAAATAGGTATACACTAAATAATAAATCATGTAACTCTTTTTTAGTATTCATTATAATTTTAAATATTCATTTTAATTATTTATAAATTTATTTTTTATAAAATTAATTACAAAATAAATTATTAGTGAGACAAATATAATTTATATAATTTATTTTTCATCTAAAAAATATATATGCTTATAAAATGAGGCAAAATTTTTAAAATAAAAAATTATTATTCAGTAATATATCTTATTTTAATTTTGAACCAAATTAGATTATACAAATATATATTTTTTTAATACTAGTTTATTAATTTATTTTTTGATCATTATTATAATATATATTAATAAAATTATTTATATTTAGTTTACATTATATATAATTATTAAGATTATAATAACTAAATATTATATTCACATTTAAAAAAATTTAAAATTATTATATTTTCAAAGGTTAATACCTTCAAAATTAAAAAAATTCAAAAAATTAAATTTTTTGTTTTTTAATTCTTTAGATAATAACTATAAATCACTAATGGTCTAACACTTAAATCACTAAAGTCGTAAACCCAAAAACACCTAAATACTTAAACCAATAAACCGGTATATCCTGAAGAATAAATAATAAATCTCAATATTATTTGTATTCATTATAATTTTAAATAATTATTTTAATTATTTATTAGTTTATTATTATATAATTATAAATTACAAAATAAATTATGAGTAAGATAAATTAATTTAATTAATTTATTTATAATAACAAAAATATAAAGTTATAAAAAAGCAAAACATTAAAAATTATTATTTAAGTAATATATTTTACTTTGAATTTGAATAAATTTAGAATATCTAGCAATGCAATTATTTATATTGAATTTAAATGACATATAATTATTAAGATTATTATAACTAAATATTATATTTACATTTGAAAAAATTTAAAAATTATTATATTTTCAAAGGTTATAACCTTCAAAAATTAAAAAAAATAATAAAAATAAATTTTTTGTTATATCATTGTTTAAATAAAACATATAAACCACTAAATGCCTAAACACTTAAACCTTTAAACTCCTAAATACAAAAGCCCCTAAATACTTAAACCTTTAAACTCCTAAACCTTAAATATAATTTAAATAATTTAATAAAATATTAATTACAAAATAAATTATGAGTGTTACAAATATAATTTAAATAATTTATTTTTCATCAAAAAAATATATAAGCTTATAAAAAGAAGCAAAATCTAAAAAAAATTATTATTTAGTAATAAATTTTACTTGGATTTTGTATATTTTTAGGTTTTGCAATTATATTTTAATTTATATCTATCATATTAATAATAGAATATTAATTTATTCTTTGATAATTGATATCATATCTATCAATAAGATTGTTTATATTTAGTTTATATTATATATAATTATAATGATTTTTATTACTAAATATTGTATTCACATTTTTTAAAAATTTTAAAATTATTATATTTTCAAAGGTTATATACTTTCAAAATGTTAAAAAATATCAAAAATAATTTTTTTTGTTATTGCATTGTTTAAATAACACTTATAAACCACTAAATGCCTAAAAACGTAAATTTCTTAAGTCATAAACAAAAAAACTTTAAATACTTAAAATATTAAACTGGAATACATTAATAATAATTCATAAATATCATTTTAATTTTTATTCAGTATAATTTTAAATTTTTATTTTAATTATTTATCAGTTTAATTTTATATAAATATTAATTACAAAATAAATTATTAGTAAGACAAATCTAATTTAAATTAGACTGGTATACCCAAATAATAAAGATTAAATCTCAATATTATTTTTTCCATTATAATTTTAAATATTTATTTTAATTATTTATTTGTTTATTTTTAGATAAATATTAATTAAAAAATAAATTATGAGTTAGACAAATATAATCTATATAAATTATTTTTAATCAAAAAATATGGATAAACTTTTTATAAGAAAAAAAAATTTAAAAACATCAAATTATTATATAGTAATAAATTTTGATTTCTTCTGAATCATTTTAGGTTTTTTCATTATATTTTAATTGATATCTATCATATTAATAATAGATTATTAATTTATTTTTTGATCATTATTATAATATTTATCAATAAAATTGTTTATATTGAAATTATATGATATGTAAATATAATGATTATTATAACTAAATATTGAACTCACTTTTTAAAAAAATTTAAAAATTATTATATTTTCAAAGGTTATAACCTTTTAAAATATCAAAAAATAATAAAAATAAATATTTTGTTATTTTAATTTTTAAATAAAACCTATAAACCTCTAAATGCATGCACAGTAAAATCAATAAACTACTAAGGCTCGTAATGCCTAAATACATAAACCATTAAACCGCTATATGCTACTTAATAATTAAGAAATCTAATTATTATTTCGTTTTATTATTATTTTAAATATTCATTTTAATTATTTATTAGTTTATTTTTATATAAATTTCAATTACAAAATAAATTATGAGTGTGACAAATATAATTTAAATAATTTATTTTTAATAAAAAAAATATATACGCTTATAAAAGAAGTAAAAATTTAAAAATTAAAAAATATTATCCAGTAATATTTTTTACTTTAATTTTAAATCAATATGGGTTTTGTAAATATTTTTTTATTTATATCTAACTTATTATTAATATTTATTAATTTAATCTTTGATCATTATTATAATATCTATCAATAAAATTGTTTATATTGAATTTATATGATATATAATTATTAAAATTATTATAACTAAATATTGTATCCACATTTCAAAAAATTTTAAATATTATTATATTTTCAAAGGTTATAACCTATGAAAATGAGAAAAAATTACAAATTTTTTTTTGTTATTTTATTGTTTTAATAAAACCTATAAACTACTAAATGCCTAAAAACATAAATCGCTAAACTCCTAAATAACAAAACTTCTTAATACTTATACTATTAAATAGGTATACATTAATAAGAAATCATAAACCTCATTTTAATTTTTATTAAGTATAATTTTAAATTTTTATTTTAATTATTTATCATTTTATTTTTATAGAAAAATTAATTACAAAATAAATTATTAGTGAGACAGATCTATTTTAAATATTTTATTTTTTATCAAAAAAAATATATATGCTTATAAAATGAGGCAAAATTTTAAAAACAAAAATTTATTATTTTGTAATATATTTTATTTTGATTTTGAATCATTTTAGTTTTGCAATTATATTTTAATTTATATCATTCTTATTAATAATAGTTTATTAATTTTTTATTTATCATTGTTATAATATCTAAAAAAAATTATTATTTAGTAATAAATTTTACTTTGATTTTGAATCATTTTAGGTTTTTTAATTATATTTTAATTTATATCTCGCATATTAATAATAGTTTATTAATTTATTTTTTGATAATTGATATAATATTATCAATAAAATTATTTATATTTAGTTTAAATTATATATATTTATAATAATTATAATTACTAAATATTGTATTCCCATTTTTAAAAAATTTTAAAATTATAATATTTTCAAATTTTATAACCTTTGAAAATTAGAAAAAATTTCAAAAAATAAATTTTTTGTTATTTCATTTTTTGAATAAAACCTATAAACCATTAAATGCCTAAATACTTAAATCTATAACTTCTAAATCTCAAAAACCCTAAATAGATAAATTTTCTAAACATGTATATCCTAAATAATAATAATAAATCTTATTTTAATTTTTTTCATTATAATTTTAAATATTCATTTTAATTATTTATTTGTTTATTTTTATATAAATATTGATTACAAAATAAATTATAAGTTAAAGAAATATAATTTATATAAATTATTTTTCCACAAAAAAATATAGATAAACTTAATAAAAGAAGAAAAAAATTAAAAACAAAAAAATATTATATAGTAATATATTTTCCTTTCTTTTGAATCATTTTAGGTTTTGTAATTATAATTTAATTGATATCTAACTTATTAATAATAGATTATTAATTTATTTTTTGAGTATTAATAGATTATTTATCAATATAAATGTTTATATTGAATTTATATGATATATAAATTTAATAAATATTATAACTAAATATTGTATTCACTTTTGAAAAAAGTTTTAAAATTTTTATATTTTCAAAAATTATAACCTTTGAACATGTGAAAAAAAAATATTTTTTTTGTTATTTCATTGTTTAAATAAAACCTATAAATCAATAAATGACTAAACACTTAAATCACTAAACTAAAAAATCCTGATACCCCTATATAGATAATCCTTTAAACCGGTATACCCTAAATAATAATTAATCAATATCATTTTTTTTGTTTTCATAATAATTTAAAAAATTCATTTTGATTGTTAAGTTATATATATATATATATATAATTATAAAATAAATTATGAGTTAAAAATATAATTTATAAAAATTATTTTTCATCAAAAAATTGATAAGCTTATAAAAAGAATAAAAATTTAAAAACAAATAATTATCATTAAGTAATATATTTTGCTTTGCTTTTGAATCATTTTAAGTTTTGATTATATTTTAAGTAATATCAATCTTATTCATAATAGATTTTTAATTTATTTTTTGATAATTATTAGAATATCTATGAATAAAATTGTTTATATTGAATTTATATGATATATAATTATTATGATTATTATAAATATATATTGTTTTCACTTTTGAAAAAATTTTAAAAATTATTAAATTTTCAAAGGTTTTTAATCTTCAAAAATGAGAAAGAATACAAAAAAAAATTTTTTTGTTATTTATTTTTTAAATAAAACCTATAGACCACTAAATGTTTACATACATAACTCAGTAGCTCATAAAACCTGAAACCCCTAAATACATAAACCTTATAACAGATGTATACTATTTAATAAATAATAAATCTCATTTTTATTTCTATTTTTTATAATTTTAAATATTCATTTTAATTATTTATATTTTTATTTTTAGAAAAATTAATTACAAAATAAATTTCGAGTGAGATAGATATTATTTAAATAATTTATTTTTAATCATAAAAAAATATAAGCTTATAAAAAGATGGAAAAATTTAAAAATTAAATATTATTATTTAGTAATATATTTTTATTTTATTTTGAATTATTTTGTGGTATGTAAATATATTTTAATTAACATTTATATTATTAATAATAATTTATTAATTTAATTTTTGATCATTATTATAATATCTATCATTAAATTTTTTAATATTGAATTTATATGATATATAATTAATAAGATTAATATAATTATACATGGTATTCCCATTTCAAAAGATTTTAAAAATTATTTTATTTTTAAAGGTTATAACCTTTCAAAATCTAAAAAAATCAAAAAAAAAATTTTTATTTGTATTATATAAATAAAACCTATATACCACTAAATGCCTAAAAACATAAATTGCTAAACTCCTAAACAACAAAACCCCTAAATAATCGATCCCTTAAACCAGTATAACATATATAATTGTTGGGCAATTATGCTTCCACGTTAGTGAGATTGAGATATAGAAACACACAAATACCATAAAACAAGCAATATATATATCCCAATTAAGCAACCATCCATGATAGAATCAAAAAACGAGAAATAATTTCGGAAAATTACGTGGTTCGCTAGTCACTCAGTACGACTAGCTAAATCCACCAGAAAATGCTTATGCGTTATAGATTAAAGCAACAGAAATGTCTTACAGTATGCAGCACACAGAATAGCCGCGATAAATCACACAGAGAGAAGAGAGAGAGATGATGAACAGTTCCACAAGTCCATAAACACCCATCTAAAAATAAAATTACAAAACATTATATTTTAAAATTTCTCTCGGGTCATTTAACCAGAGCGTGTCAGATCATGAGACGGGTCTGGCTCTGCTCCAATTTCGGCCCGCTGACTGGACAGCATGACCTCCATTATTGTGCTACTGCTGTATCCCTGACCTATTAATATTTCCTTTCCTGCACTTACATGTAAATATTAAAAAAGAATAAATATTGGGTTATACAAACAGATTATCAAAAAATAAATTAAATATATAGCAATAATAAATCTTAAATCTCATTTTAATTTGTATTCATTATAATTTTAAATATTCATTTTAAATTTTTATTAGTTTATTTTTTATTTTAATATTAATTACAAAATAAATTATTAGTCAAACAAATATTATATTAATAATTTACTTTAATTAAAAAAAATATAATATTATAAAAAGAAGTAAAAATATAAAAACAAAAAATTATTATTTAGTAATAAATTTTATATTGATTTTGAAACAATTTAGGTTTTTTAATTATATTTTAATTTATATCTATAATATTAATAATAGGTTATTAATTTAATTTTTGAAAATTGATATCATATCTATCAATAAAATATTTTATAATTAGTTTATATTATATATAATTATAATGATTATTATTACTAAATATTTTATTTACATTTAATTTAAAAACTTTAAAATTATTATATTTTCAAATGTTATAACCTTTGAAAATGTGAAAAAATATCAAAACTAATTTTTTTGTTATTTCATTGTTTAAATAACTCTTATAAACCACAAAATGCCTAAATACTTAAATCAATAACTCCTAAATCTGGAAAACCCTAAAATGATTATCATTTTAAACCTGTTATACCCTAAATAATAAATTATAAATAATAAATCTCAATATTATTTTTTTCATTATAATTTAAAATATTCATATTAATTACTTATTCGTTTATTTTTATATAATTATTAATTACAGAATAAATTAAGTTAGACAAATATAATTTATATAATTATTTTTCATCAAAAAATTATAGATAAACTTTTTTAAAATAAAAATTCAAAACAAAAAATTATTATATAGTAATATAATTTGCTTTATTCTGAATCATTTTAGGTTTTGTAATTATATTTAAATTGATATCTTTCTTATTAATAAAAGATTATTAATTTATTCTTTGATCATTATTAGAATATTTATCAATAAAAATATTTATATTGAATTTATATGATATATAAATATAATGATTATTATAACTAAATATAGTATTCACTTTTGAAAAAAATTTAAAAATTATTATTTTTTAAAAGGTTATAACCATTGAAAATATCAAAAATTAAAAAAATAAATTTTTGATATTTTTTTTAAATAACACCTATAAACAACTAAATGCATACACAGTTAAATCAGTAAACTCCTAAACCTCATAATTCCAAAATACATAAACCATTAAACCGCTATATACTACTTAATAATTAATAAATCTAATCTTTAATTCTATTTATTATAATTTTAAATATTCTTATTAATTATTTATTAGTTTATTTTTATAAAAATATTTATTACAAAATAAATTATGAGTGCGACAAATATAATTTAAAAAATATATATGCTTATAAAAGAAGTAAAAATTTAAAAATTAAAAATTGTTATCCAGAAATATATATTAATTTAATTTACAATCAATTTGGGTTTTGTAATTATTTTTAATTAATATCTATCTTAATATCATTAGTTTATAAATTTAATTTTGATCATTATTATGATATATATCAATATAATTGTTTATTGAATTTATATAATATTATTATAACTAAGTATTGTATTCACATTTCAAAAAATTTTAAATATTATTATATTTTCAAAGGTTATAACCTATTAAAATGAGAAAAAATTATAGCAAATTTTTTTGATATTTTATTTTTTTTAAATAAAATGTATAAACCACTAAAAGCCTAATAACATAAATCGGTAAAATCCTAAATGAAAAAACCTTTAAATACTTAAACCATTAAACTGTTATACAGTCATAATAAATCATAAATCTCAATTTAATTTTTATTCAGTATAATTTTATATTTTATTTTAATTATTTATCAGTTTATTTTTATAGAAATATTAATTACAAAATAAATTATTAGTGAGACAGATATAATTTAAATTAAACTGGTATACCCTAAATAATAAAGAATAAATGTCATTTTTTTTCTTTACTTTTAAATATTCATTTTAATAATTTATTTGTTTATTTTAATATCAATATTAATTTAAAAATAAATTATGAGCTAGAAAAAAAATAATTTATATAAATTATTTTTCATCAAAAAATTATAGATAAACTTTTTAAATGAAAGAAAATTTTAAAAACAAAAAATTATTATATAGTTATATTATTTGCTTTGCTTTGAATCATTATAGGTTTTGTAATTATATTTTAATTGATATCTATCTTATTAATAATAGATATTAATTTATTTTTTGATCATTATTAAATATTTATCAAAATATTGTTTATATTGAATTTAGATGATATATAAATATAATGATTATTATAACTAAATATTGATTTCACATTTGAAAAAAAATTAAAAATTATTATATTTTCAAAGGTTATAACCTTTGAAAATATAAAAAAATAATAAAAATAAATATTTTGTTATTTTAATTTTTAAATAAAACCTATAAACCACTAAATATATACAAAGTTAAATCAGTAAACTCTAAAAGCCCGTAATGACTAAATACATAAACCATTAAACCGCTATATACTACTTAATAATTAAGAAATCTTATTTTTATTTCAATTTATTATAATTTTAAATATTCATTTCAATTATTTATTAGTTTATTTTTAAATAAATTTTTATTACAAAATAAATTATGAGTGTGACAAATATAATTTAAATAATTTATTTTAATCAAAAATATATATATACGCTTATAAAAGAAGTACAATTTTAAAAATTAAAAATTATTATCCAGTAATATTTTTTAGTTTAATTTTGAATCAATTTGGGTTTTCTAAATTTTTTTTAATTAATATCTATCTTATTATTAATAGTTTATTAATTTAATTTTTGATCAATATTATAATATCTATCAATAAAATTATTTATATTGAATTTATATGATATATAATTATTAAAATTATTATAACTAAATATTGTATTCAAATTTCAAAAAATTTTAAATATTATTATATTTTCAAAGGTTATAAACTATGAAAATGAGAAAAAATTACAAATTTTTTTTGTTATTTTATTATTTAAATAAAACCTATAAACCACTAAATGCCTAAAAACATGAATCGCTAAAGACCTATATGACAAAACCTCTAAATACTTAAACTATTAAATTGGTATACATTAATAATAAATCATAAATCTCATTTTAATTTTTATTAAGTATAATTTTAAATTTTTATTTTAATTATTTATAAGTTTATTTTTATAGAAATATTAATTACAAAATAAATTATTAGTGAGACAGATATAATTTAAATTAAACCAGTATACCCTAAATAATAAATAATAAATCTCATTTTTTTTCAATATAATTTTAATATTTATTTTGATTATTTATTTGTTTATTTTTATATAAATATTAATTAAAAAATAAATTATGAGTTAGACAAATATAATTTATGTAAATTATTTTTAATCAAAAAAATATAAATAAACATTTTAAAATAAAAAAAATTACAAAACAAAAAATTATTATATAGTAATATATTTTGGTTTGCATATGAATCATTTTATGTTTTGTAATTATAATTTAATTGATATCTATCTTATTAATAATAAATTATTAATTTATTTTTTGATCATTATTAGAATATTAATCACTAAAATTGTTTATATTGAATTTATATGATATATAAATATAATGATTATTATAACTAATTATTGAATTCGCTTTTGAAAAAAATTTAAAATTATTATATTTTCAATGGTTATAACCCTTGAAAATATCAAAAAATAATAAAAATAAATTTTATGTTATTTTATTTTTAAATAAAACCTATAAACCACTAAATGCATACACCGTTATATCAGTAAACTTTATAACCCCATAATGCCTAAATACATAAACCATTAAACTGCTATATACTACTTAATAATTAATAAATCTAATTCTTATTTCTATTTATTATAATTTTTAATATTCATTGTAATTATTTCTTAGTTTATTTTTATAGAATATTTATTACAAAATAAAGTATGGGTGCAACAAATATAATTTAATTAATTTATTTTTAATAAAAAATATATATATGCTTATAAAGAAGTAGAAATTTCAAAATTAAAAATTATTATCCAGTAATATATTTTACTTTAATTTTGAATCAATTTGGGTTTTGTAAATATTTTTTAATAAATATCTATCTTATTATTATTAGTTTATTAATTTAAATTTTGATCATTATTATAATAACTATCAATAAAATTGTTTATATTGAATTTATATGATGTATGATTATTAATAAAATTATAACTAAATATTGTATTCACATTTCAGAAAATTTAAATCTCAAAACCATTAAACTAGTATACATTAATAATAAATCATAAATCTCATTTTAATTTTTATTCAGTATAATTTTAAATTTTTATTTTAATTATTTATCAGTTTATTTTTATTGAAATATTAATTACAAAATAAATTATTAGTGAGACAGATATAATTTAAATTAAACCGGTATACCCTAAATAAAAAATAATAAATCTCATTTTTTTTCATTATAATTTTAAATATTCATTTTAATTATTTATTTATTTATATTTATATAAATAATAATTAAAAAATAAATTATGATTTTGACAAATATAATTTATGTAAATTATTTTTAATCAAAAAATATAGATAAACTTTTTAAAATAAATAAAATTACAAAATAAAAAATTATTATATAGTAATATATTTTAGTTTGCATATGAATCATTTTATGTTTTGTAATTATATTTTAATTAATATCTATCTTATTAATTATAGATTATTAATATATTTTTTGATCAGTATTAGAATATAAATCACTAAAATTGTTTATATTGAATTTATATGATATATAAATATAATGATTTTTATAACTAAATATTGAATTCGCTTTTAATAAAAATTTAAAAATTATTATATTTTCAATAGTTATAACCTTTGAAAATATCAAAAAATAATAAAAATAAAATTTTGTTATTTTATTTAAAAAAAAACCTATAAACCACTTAATGCATACATAATTAAATCAGAAAACTTTTAAACACCATAATACATAAATACATAAACCATTAATCCACTATATAATACATAATAATTAATAAATCTAATTTTTATGTCTATTTATTATAATTTTAAATATTCACTTAATTATTTATTAGTTTATTTTTATAAAAATATTTATTACAAAATAAATTATGAGTAAGACAAATATAATTTAAATAATTTATTTTTTATCAAAAAATATATATACGCTTATAAAACAAGTAAAATTTAAAAATTAAAAATTATTATTCAGTAATATATATTTACTTTAATTTTGAATCAATTTGGCTTTTGTAAATAATTTTTATTTAATATCAATCTTATTATTTATAGTTTATTAATTTAATTATTGATCATTATTATAATAACTATCAATAAAATTGTTTATATTTAATTTATATGATGTATGATTATTAATAAAATTATAACTAAAAATTGTATTCACATTTTAGAAAATTTTAAATATCAAAACCATTAAACTGGTATACATTAATACTAAATCATAAATCTCATTTTAATTTTTATTCAGTATAAATTTAAATTTTTATTTTAATTATTTAACAGTTTATTTTTATAGAAATATTAATTACAAAATAAATTATTAGTGAGATAGATATAATTTAAATAATTTATATTTCATCAAAAAAATATAAGCTTATAAAAATAGGCACAATTTAAAAAGAAAATTTTATTATTTAGTAAAATATTTTATTTTGATTTTGTATCCTTTTAGATTTTACAATTATTTTTTAATTTATATCATTCTTTTTAATAATAGTTAATTAATTATTTATTGATCATTATTATAATATCTATTAATAAATTATTATATTGAGTTTACATTATATATAATTATTAAGATTATTATAACTAATATTATATTCACATTTAAAAAAATTAAAAATTATTATATAAGGTTACCTTCAAAAATTAAAATAAAACAAAAATTAAATTTTTATTTTTTCATTCTTTAAATAAAAACTATAAATCACTAAAGGCATAAACACTTAGATCACTAAACCTCAAAACACCTAAATGCCTAAACCATTAAAACTGTATATCCTGAATAATAAATAATAAATCTCACTTTTATTTGTATTTATTATAATTTTAAATATTCATTTAATTATTTTTTAGTTTATTTTTATAGAATTATAAATTACATAATATATTATGAGGAAGACAAATATAATTTAAATAATATACTTTTAAAAACAAAAAAATAAACTTATAAAAAGAAGCAAAACATCAAAAACATTATTATTTATAATTTATTTTACTTTGATTTGAATAAATTTCGATTTTGCAAATATATTTTAAATAATATCTATCTTATTTATAATAAGTTTATTAATTTAATTTTTGATCATTAATATAATATGTATCAATATAATTATTTTTATTGAATTTATATGATATATAATGATTATTATTATCATAACTAAATATAGTATTCACATTTAAAAAAATTTAAAAATTATTATATTTTCAAGGTTATAACCTTCAAAAATGAGAAAAATACAAATTTTTTTTGTTATATCATTGTTTAAATAAAACATATAAACCATTAAATACCTAAATACATAAATCTCTAAACACCTAAACCCGAAGCCCTAAATAAAATAATCTTTAAACTCATAAACCTTAAATATAATTTAAATAATTTATTGAAATATTAATTACAAAATAAATATGTGTGATACAAATATAATTTAAATAATTTATTGAAAATATTAATTACAAAATAAAATATGCGTGATACAAATATAATTTAAATAATTTATTTTTATCAAAAAAAAATATAAACTTATAAAATGAGGCAAAAACTAAAAAACAAAAATTATTATTTAGTAATAATTTACTTTGAAAATATAATAATTTTTAAATTTTTTCAAAAGTGAATAATATTTATTTATAATAATAATAATTATATATCATATAAATTTAATATAAATAATTTTATTGATAGATATTCTAATAATTATCAAAAAATAAATTAAAATCTATTATGAATAACATTGATATTACTTAAAATATAAGATCAAAACCTAAAATGATTCAAATGCAAAGCAAATATATTACTTAATAATAATAATTTGTTTTAAAATTTTATTCTTTTTATAAGCTTATCTATTTTTTGATGAAAGATAATTTTTATAAATATATTTTTAACTCATAATTTATTTTATAATTAAAATATATATATAACTAAAAAACTAAAGAATCAAAATAATTTTTATATTATAATGAAAATAAATAAAATAAGATTTATTAATTATTTTTTAGAGTATACCGGTTTAAAGGATTATCTATATAGGGGTATCGGATTTTGTAGTTTAGTGATTATGTGTTTGAGGCATTAGTGGTTTATAGGTTTTATTTAAAGAATAAAATAAAAAAAATATTTTTTTTATTCTTCACGTGTTAAAAGGTTATAATCTTTGAAAATATTATAATTTTTAATTTTTTTAAATGTGAATATAATATTCAGTAATAATAATCTAATAATTATATATAATCTAAACTCAATATAAATAATTTTATTAATAGATATTATAATATATATTAATAAAAAATTAATAAACTATTATTAATAAGTATGATATAAATTAAAGTATAATTGGAAAATCTAAAATGATTCAAAATAAAAATAAAATATATACTAAATAATAAAATTTTGTTTTTAAAATTTTGCCTCATTTTATAAGGATATATTTTTTTTGGATGAAAAATAAATTATTTAAATTAGATCCGTCTCATTAATAATTTATTTTGCAATTAATATTTCTATAAAAATAAACTTATAAATATTAAAATAAAAATTTAAAAGTATACTTAATAAAAATTAAATTGAGATTTATCAATTTTATTAATGTACACCTGTTTAATGGTCTAAGTATTTAGAGGTTTTTTCGTTTAGGAGTTTATCAATTTATGTTTTTTATGCAATTAGTGGTTTATAGGTTTTATTTAAACAATAAAATAAAAAAAATTGTAATTTTTTCTCATTTCATAGATTATAACCTTTTTAATAGAATAATATTTACAATTTTTGAAATGTGAATACAATATTTAGTTATAATAATATTAATAATTATATATAATATAATTCAATATAAAGAATTTTATTGATAGATAATATAATAATGATCAAATTTAAATTAATAAACTATTAATAAAAAGATTGATATTAATTAAAAATTATTTACAAAACCCAAATTGATTCAAAATTAAAGTAAAATATATTACTGGATAATAATTTTTAATTTTGAAATTTCTACTTCTTTATAAGCATATATTTTTTTTATTAAAAATAAATTAATTAAATTATATTTGTTGCACCCATACTTTATTTTGTAATAAATATTCTATAAAATAAACTAAGAAATAATTACAATGAATATTAAAAATTATAATAAATAGAAATAAGAATTAGATTTATTAATTATTAAGTAGTATATAGCAGTTTAATGGTTTATGTATTTAGGCATTATGCGGTTTAAAAGTTTACTGATATAACGGTGTATGCATTTAGTGGTTTATAGGTTTTATTTTAAAAATAAAATAAAATAAAATTTATTTTTATTATTTTTTGATATTTTCAAAGGTTATAACCATTGAAAATATAATAATATTTAAATTTTTTTCAAAAGCGAATTCAATAAATAGTTATAATAATCATATATTTATATATCATATAAATTCAATATAAACAATTTTAGTGATTAATATTCTAATACTGATCAAAAAAAGTAATAATACTATTAGTTTAATAAGATAGGATATCAATTAAATTATAATTACAAAACATAAACTGATTCATTAATGCAAACCAAAATATATTACGTATATAATAATTTTCTTGTTTTGTAATTTATTTTATTTTAAAATTTATTTATATTTTTTCGATTAAAATAATTTACATAAATTATAGTTGTCTAACGCATAATTTATTTTTTATTTATTTACTATAAAAAATAAACAAAAAATAAATTTAAAATGAATATTTAAAAGTATTATATAAAAATTAGATTTAATTATTTATTATTTATTATTTAGGTATACGGTTAGATTTAAATTATATGTCTCACTAATAATTTATTTTGTAATAAATATTTCTATAAAAATAAACTGGATATAAATAATTAAAAATAAAAATTTTAAATTTATATTGAATAAGATAACAATGAGATTTATGCTTTATATTAATTGTATACCAGTTATTTGCGTTTTAAGTATTTACATGTTTTGTCATTTGAAAATTTAGCGATTTATGTTTTAGGCATTTAGTGGTTTATAGGTTTTATTTAAATAATAAAATAATAAAAAAAATTTTATCATTTTTTCTCATTTTCATAGGTTATAACCTTTGAAAATATAATAATATTTAAAATTTTTTTAAATGTAAATATAATATTTTATTTATAATAATATTAATAATTATATATCATATAAATTCAATATAAACAATTTTATTGATAGATATTATAATAATGATCAAAATTAAATTAATAAACTATTAATAAAAATATAGAAATTAATTAATAAAATTTACAAAACCCAATTTGATTCAAAATTAAAGTAAAATATATTACTGGATAATAATTTTAAATTTTTAAATTCTTACTTCTTTTATATGCGTATATATATTATTTCATTAAAAATAAATTATTTAAATTATATTTGTCGCACTCAAAATTTATTTTGTAATAAATATTTCTATAAAAATAAACTAATAAATAATTACAATGAATATTTAAAATTATAATAAATAGAAATAAAAATTAAATTTATTATTTATTATGTATTATATTCAGTTTAATGGTTACTGTATTTAGGCATTACGGGGTCTAGGAGTTTACTTATTTAACTATGTATGCATTTAGTAGTTTATAGGTTTTATTTAAAAAATAAAAAAACAAAAAATTTATTTTTATTATTTTTTGATATTTTCAAAGGTTATAACATTATAAAATATAATAATTTTTAAATTTTTTCAAAGAGTGAATTCAATATTTAGTTATAATAATCATTATATTTATATATCATATAAATTCAATATATAATATTTTATTGATAAATATTCTAATAATGATCAAAAATAAATTAATAATCTTCTATTAATAGGATAAATATCAATTATAATATAATTACAAACCCTAAAATGATTCAGAATTAAAGCAAAATATATTAATATATTATAATTTTTGTTTTGAAATTTTTTTTCTTTTAAAAAGTTTATCTATATTATTTTGATGAAAAATAATTTATATAAATTATATTTGTGTAACTCATAATTTATTTTGTAATTAATATTATATAAAAATAAACAAATAAATAATTAAATTTGAATATTTAAAATTAAAATGAAAAAAAAATGAGTTTTATTCTTTATTATTTAGGATATACTGGTTTAATTTAAATTCGATCCGTCTCACTAATAATTTATGTTGTAATTAATATTTCTATAAAAATAAACTAATAAATAATTAAAATAAAAATTAAAATTATATGAATAATTAAAATAATTTATTTTGTTCCTCTCTCAACTCTAGAATGATTGCTAAAGCTCTAACCAAAATAATAGGAGCTTTTACTTTATCTCTATTATGTCTCATCATATTTGATGTTGAATCACTGGGCTATCAAAGGTAATTTGACTCATGTAGACTAACAGACTAAACCAAAGTTGTACCCTATGTATTGAAATAGCTAGTTGTTGAGGATTATTTCTATTGATTATTGTAATTTCTTCTAAAATATCTCTCATGCACACACTCAAAGCTATTTTTTTAAAACATAGTTCACCTTTAAAAAATAACCACCTTGTAGCCTATTATTTCAAACTAGCCCTAGGGCAGTTTGAGCAGGGCAAGAAGTATGGGCTCTCTTTCAATCAAGAATCAAAAAATTTATTTTATTGGCATGTCTAAGCCTTTTTTAATATCCTCATGGATATGAAACGTATCATTTCTTTCTTTTTATATTAAATGAGTTATGTATACAAACTCACAATACCCAAAAAGGTGTAAATTAATCATATTCAAATGTATAAAAGGTTTTAATCATTGCTCAAAATATTAGTCTTGCATATTGACACTTGAGGTCACAAATCAAAGGAAAAAGACAGTGATATTTCCAATCCCAAGAATTTTAGCTATAGAAAGTTAAAAAGAGTAGTATTTGAGCTTTAACTATTTCTAGGGTCATGACTTTTGCTCTTGAGGAATGTCCAAAGTTACAATCATTCCTAGTGTAATGGCTTTGTAATATAAAGATAAAATGCACAAGCTATGGTCATATCCAATACAGTGACCGAGTATTATAGTGATTAAATATGTATTCACAATCATTCTTAGTGTCATAACAATATGTTCAACATAGAGACACAAGTTATGGCATATTCAAATCGATATGATTTTGTGTTCTAGAGACAAAATATACAATCATGACCATTGCTAATGCTACAATAATCTAAATCAAGAAAGAGAATGAATCTATAACTCACCCCTTGAGTCATGACTTTGTGTCACATATACAAAAAAATAAATCTATGACATTTATAAAAGTTATGAATTTCAATTTTAATTTAACACTTAGTCATTTGATTATAAAAGTGAAAAACATGAGATTAAGAATTTAGGGTTTATGGGTTAGGGTTATAGTTTATGGTTTAAGGTTTAGGATTTAAAGTTTAGACTTTATGGTTTTTTTTGTTTTTTTTGGAAAATACACACTTTATTTATCATTTAGACTAAAAAGCTGACTAATTTAGGCAAGCCCACCAAATCCTATGCACCTTAATGATTATGTGCATAAAATATATAAAAAAACAAAATGCCTAATAATTCCAAGCATACGAATACAACTAAAATCACCTGGCATTCCCGGACTTCAGAGTTGGCATTGAGTCATTATGTGCACTGCATCCTTTTGATTTGGATTTGTCCAAGCCTTTTGGAGGAACCTGAATGATGCACCATATTAAAATGATGCAAATATAAGATTGTGCATGTGTGTGTATTGCAACATCAAGCATTTGCCTATGTCATTGGTATGCAATGGAATACATGTAAAACTGAATACCCATAAATCCACAAGTCCATATCTACGACACTTTGTCAATTCATTCTCACCTCTGAATTCCACATTATTTTGCTCTAATGATCCTCAAAATAGTATCCCTTGGGTTAGAATGCTTCCTCCTCGAGCTCCAAGAAGTGGCTGTATGTTGCACCGACAAAATATCAAAAGATATGCATGCATCGGTGTGCATGTGTGATGAGGTCCATCTCATAGTCTAATTATCTACGCGTACAACCAACCTAGAATACAAGTAAAATTACAAAATTCTATAAAGATGGGTCTTCTGCTCCCGGTAGTGTAGCATCGCCTAATGTGTATTTACAAAATGCATTAGTGGGCCCCACTTGGAGATACTAATCGGTCCAGTTGGCCCCATTGTATGCTACATAGAGAACAGACAAGATTGTGTGTGTGAGTTTGTCATGATCCATCTCTACAAGTACATGGTGCATACAAAGTCCAAAATACAAATAAGACTACAAACATAAACTACAAGTTCTAATCTTTCGCTCCCGTTTGACTGGTCTGGACTCCATTGCTTACTGGCCATGCTTGGTGATGCTTCGGATTTTTCCAGCTCTCCAATTAATAATGAATTACCCCGCTACTAATATTGGGCGATGATTTGGTGGCCCTTTATGCTCCCTGATATGTCTAGTGAGACCCACTTCTAGATACTCCTGGTTTTACTCCTGACCACTTTGCTCGATCTCGTCAGTTGTCTGAATGTTATCACCCTGGATTCCTAGTGGGGCCCTCTACAAGATAGTGGGCCATACTTCTGGCTGCTTCCTGGATTTGCTGCCCCCTCTAAATACTACGCAAAAATGGACAAGAATATGTGCACGCATGTACTGTGGTCCTTCGCTATGTGTGCGTGGTGCATCAATATCTGGGCTTAGGAGTTTAGTACTTTAGGTATTTAGGTATTTTGTGGTTTATAGGTTTTATTTAAATAATTAAATAACAAAAAAATTACATTTATGATTTTTTATCATTTTCAAGATTATAACCAATGAAAATATTATTAATTTTTTTTCAAATGTTAATACAATATTTAATTTTAATAATCATAAAAATTAAATATCATGTAAATTCAATATAAATAATTTTATTGATCGATATTATAATATGATCATAAAATAGATTAATAAACTATTATTAATAAGATAGATATTAATTAAAATATATTTTCAAAATCTAAAATGATTCAAAATCAAAGTAAAATAAATTACTAAATAATAATTTTTTTTAAAAAATTTTTGATTTTTTTGTAAGCTTATAATTTTTTTTTATGAAGATAAATTTTTTAAATTATATTTGTCTCATTCATAATTTTATTTTGCAATTAATATTTCTAAAAAATTAAACTAATAAAGAATTAAAATGAATATTGAAATTATAATGAATACAAATAAAAATGAGATTTATGATTAATTATTTAGGGTATAACGGTTTAATGGTTTTAATATTTAGGAGTTTAGGAGTTTAGTGATTTAAGTGTTTAGGCATTTAGTAGTTTATATGTTTTTTTTATTAATGAAATAACAAAAAATTATTTTTCAAATTTTTATCAATTTGAAGGCAATAACCTTTATAAATATAATAATTTTTAAATTTTTTTCAAATGTGAATACAATATTTAGTTATAATAAACTTAATAATTATATATCATGTAAATTAAAAATAAAGAATATTATTGATAGATATTAATAAACAAAATATAAATATAAATATAATAATGATCAAAAAATAAATTAATAAACTATTATTTATTGATGGGTATTTATAAATTATTTATAAATACTTGAACCTTTAAAGATGGTTTAAATGTTTAATTATTTATGGGTTTATGGGTTTTTGGGTTTAGTAGTTTAATGATTTAAGCATTTAGTAGTTTATAGGTTTTATATAAACAATAAAATAACAAAAAATTTATTTTTGTGATTTTATCTCATTTTCAAAGATGATAACCTTTAAAAAATATAATAATTTTTAAATTATTTTCAAATGTAAATATAATATTTAGTTATGATAATCTTAATAATTATATATCATGTAAATTCAATATAAATAATTTTATTGATAAATATTCTAATAATGATCAAAAAATAAATTAATAATATATTAATAAGATATATTTCAGTTAAAATATAATTACAAAACCTAAAATGATTCAGCAGCAAAGCAAAATATATTACTATATAATAATTTTTTATTTTGAAATTTTTTTTTTCTTTTAAAAAATTTATCTATAATTTTTTGATGAAAAATAATTTATATAAATTATTTTTGACTAGCTTAATTTATTTTGTAATCAATATTTATATATAAATAAATAAATAAACAATTAAAATGAATATTTAAAATTATAATGAAATAAATGAGATTCATAATTTATCATTTAGGGATACTGTTTTGTTTTTAAATTAGATCTGTCTCACTAATAATTTTTTTTATAATTAATATTATATAAAAATAAACTGATAAATAATTAAAATAAAAATTTAAAATTATACTGAATAAAAATTAAAATGAGATTTATGATTTATTATTAATCTATACCAGTTTAATTGAATAAGTATTTAGAGGTTTTGTCGTATAGAAGTTTAGCAATTTATGTTTTTAGGCTTTTAGTGGTTTATAGGTTTTATTTAAAAAATAAAATAACAAAAAATATATTTTTATTATTTTTTGATATTTTCAAGTGTTAAAACCATTCAAAATATAATAATTTTTAAATTTTTTTCAAAAGTGAATATCTTTTGTTATAATAATCGTTATATTTATATATCATATAAAATCAATATAAACAATTTTATTGATAAATATTCTAATAATGATCAAAAAATAAATTAATAATCTATTCTTAATAAGATAGATTTCAATTAAAAAAAATATAGATATAAATTAAAATATAATTATAAAACCTAAAATGATAAAGAAGCAAAGCAAAATATATTATTATATAATAATTTTTTTTAGAATTTTTTTTTATTTTAAAAAGTTTATCTATAAATTTTTGATAAAAAATAATATATATAAATTATATGTGTCTAACTTAATTTATTTTGTAATTAATATTTATATATAAATAAACAAATAAATATTTAAAATGAATATTTAAAATTATAATGAAAAAAACTAAGATTTATTATTTATTATTTTGGGATACCTGTTTAATTTAAAATAGATCTGTCTCACTAATAATTTATTTTGTAATTAATATTTCTATAAAAATAAACTGATAAATAATTAAAATAAAAATTTAAAATTATACTGAATAAAAATTAAAATGAGATTTAAGATTTATTATTAATATATACCAGTTTAATGGGTTAAGTATATAGAGGTTTTGTTGTTAGGAGTTTAGCGATTTATGTTATTAGGCTTTTAATTGTTTATAAGTTTTATATAAAAGAATAAAATAACAAAAAAATTTTATAATTTGTTATGATTTTCATAGGTTATAACCTTTGAAAATAAAATAATATATACAATTTTTTGAAAAGTGAATATAATATTTAGTTATAATAATATTAATAATTATATATCATATAAATTCAATATAAACAATTTTATTGATAGATAATATAAAATGATCAAAATAAATTAATTAAATTAATTAAATTAATTAAATTAATTAAATTTTAGGTTATAACCTTTTATAAGCGTATATTTTTTTTATTAAAAATAAATTAATTAAATTATATTTTTCACACACATACTTTATTTTGTAATAAATATTTCTATAAAAATAAACTAATAAATAATTAAAATGAATATTTAAAATTATAATAAATAGAAATAAAAATTAGATTTATTAATTATTAAGTAGTATATATCAATTTAATGGTTTATGTATTTAGGCATTATGGGGTTTTGGAGTTTATTGATTTAACTATGTATGCATTTAGTGGTTTATAGTTTTTATTTAAGAAAAAAATAAAAAAAAAATTTTATTATTTTTTTATATTTTCAAAGGTTATAACCTTTGAAAATATAATAATTTTTAAGTTTTGTTCAAAAGTGAATAAAAATTAATTTATAATAATAATAATGATTATATATCATATAAATTCAATATAAACAATTCTATTGATAGATATTCTAATAATTATCAAAAAATAAATTAGACATCTATTATGAATAAGATTGATATTACTTATAATATAATATCAAAACCTAAAATGATTCAAAGGAAAGCAAAATATATTACTTAATAATAATTATTTGTTTTTAAATTTTTATTCTTTTTATAAGCTTATCTATTTTTTGATGAAAAATAATTTTATAAATTATATTTTTAACTCATAATTTATTTTATAATTATATTTATATATATATATATATATATATATATAACTAAACAATCACAATGAATTTTTTAAAATTATAATGAAAAAAATAAAAATTAGATTTATTAATTATTATTTAGGGTATACCCGTTTAAACGATTATATATATAAGGGTATAGGGATTTTGTAGTTTTGTTATTTACGTGTTTAGGCATTTAAAGATTTATAGGTTTAATTTAAACAATGAAATAATAAAAAAATATATTTTTTTTGTTTTTTCTCATGTTCAAAGGTTATAATCTTTGAAAATATAATAATTTTAAAATTTTTTTCAAAAGTGAATACAATATCTAATTATATAATTATTAAATTTATATATCATATAAATTAAATATAAATATTTTTATTGATAAATATTCTAATATTGATCAAAAAAATAAATTAATAATCTATTATTAATAAGTTAGATATCAATTAAAATATATTTACAAAACATAAAATGATTCATTAAAAAAGTAAAATATATTACTATATAATAATTATTTGTTTTTAATTTTTTTCTTCTTTTAATAAGTTTGTGTATAATTTTTTGTTTAAAAATAAATTATATAAATTGTATTTGTCTAACTTATAATTTATTTTGTCATTAATATTTATATAAAAATAAAAAAATAAATAATTAAAATGAATATATAAAATTATAATGAAAAAACTAAAAATGAGATTTATTATTTATTATTTAGGATATACCTTTTTTAAAAAATATATCTATTTAGGTTTTTTGAGATTTAGAAGTTATTAATTTAAGTATTTATGAATTTAATGGTTTATAGCTTTTATTTTAACAATGAAATAACAAAAAATTTATTTTAGATATTTTTTCAAATTTTCAAATGTCATAACATTTGAAAATATAATAATTCTAAAATTTTTTAAAAATGTAAATACAATATTTAGTAATAATAAATATTATAACTATATATAATATAAACTATATATAAACAATTTTATTGATAATATTATATCAATTATCAAAAAATAAATTAATAAACTATTATTAATATGATAGATATAAATTAAAATATAATTAAAAACCTAAAATGATTCAAAATCAAAGTAAAATTTATTTCTAAATAAAACTTTTTTTTACTTTTTGCATCATTTTATAAGCTTATATTTTTTTTTGAAAATATATTATTTAAATTATATTGTCACACATAATTTATTTTGTAATTAATATTTCTATAAATTATTTAAATTATATTTAAGGTTTACGAGCTTGAAGATTTAGGTATTTAGGGCTTAGGTGTTTAGGAGTTTAGAGATTTATGTATTTAGGCATTTATGGTTTATAAGTTTTATTTAAACAATGATATAACAAAAATTTATTTTGTTATTTTTTCTAATTTTTGAAGGTTATAACCTTTCAAAATATAATAATTTTAAATTTTTTTTATGTGAATACTATATTTAGTTATTATAATCTTAATAATTATATATCATGTTAATTCAATATAAAAAATTATTTTGATAGATATTATATTAATGATCAAAAAATAAATTAATAAAACTATTATTAATAAAATATATATATTTTAAAATATATATGCAAAATTTAAATTTATTCAAAATCAAAGTAAAATATAATACTAAATAATAATTTTTTTGATGTTTTGATTCTTTTATAAGTTTATATTTTTGTTTTTAAAAGTAAATTATTTAAATTATATTTGTCTTCCACATAATTTATTTTTAATTTATAATTCTATAAAAATAAATTAATAAATAATTAAAATGAATATTTAAAATTATAATGAATACCAATAAAATTGAGATTTATTATTTATTATTCAGGATATACTAGTTATGGTTTAAGTATTTAGGTGTTTTGGGATTAGTGATTTAAGTGTTTAGGACTTAGTGATTTATAAATTTTATTTAAGGAATAAAAAAATAAAAAAAAATTTTGTTTTTTAATTTTGAAGGTTATAACCTTTGAAAATATAATAATTTTTAATTTTTTTAAATGTTAATATAATATTTAGTTATAATATTCTTAATAATATATAATGTAACCTCAATATAAATAATTTATTAAAAAGATATTATAATAATGATCAATAAAAATTGATAAACTATTATTAATAAGAATGATATAAATTAAAATATAATTACAAAAACTAAAATGATTCAAAATCAAATAAAAATATATTACTAAATAATAAATTTTTGTTTTTAAAATTTTGCATCTTTTTATAGCACGTATATTTTTTTGATAAAAAATAAATTATTTAAAATAGATTTGTCTCACTAATAATTTATTTTGTAATTAATATTTCTATAAAAATAAACTGATAAATAATTAAAATAAAAATTTAAAATTATACTTAATAAAAATTAAAATGAGATTTATGATTTATTATTAATGTATACCAATTTAATAGTTTAAGTATTTAGAAGTTTTGGAGTTTTAGAATTATTGATATATGTTTTTAGGCATTTAGTGGTTTATAGTTTATATTTAAACAATAAAATAATAGAAAAGAATTTGTAATTTTTGTCATTTTCAAAGGTTATAACCTTTGAAAATATAATAATATTTAAAATTTTTGAAATGTGAATATAATATTTAGTTATAATAATTTTAATAATTATATATCATATAAATTCAAATAAACAATTTTATTGATAGATATTATAATAATGATCAAAATTAAATAATAAACTATTAATAATAAGATAGATATTAATAAAAAAATATTTACAAACCCAAATTGATTCAAAATTAAAGTAAAATATATTACTGGATAATAATTTTCAATTTTACTTTTTTTATAAGCGTATATATTTTTTGATTAAAAATAAATATTTTAATTATATTTGTCGCATTCAAAATTTATTTTGTAAAAATATTTTTATAAAATAAACTTATAAAAAATTAAAATGAATATTTAAGATAATAAATTGAAATAAAAATTAGATTTCTTAATTATTAAGTAGTATATAGTAGTTTAATGGTTTATGTATTTAGGCATTATGGGCCTTAGGAGTTTACTGATTTTACTGTGTATTCATTTAGTGGTTTATAGGTTTTATTTAAAAATTAAAATAACAAAATATCTATTTTTAATATTTTTTTATATTTTCAAAGGTTATAACATTTGAAAATATAATAATTTTTAAATTTTTTTCAAATGAATTCAATATTTAGTTATAATAATCATTATATTTATATATCATATAAATTCAATATAAACTATTTTATTGATAAATATTCTAATAAGGATCAAAAAATAAATTAATAATCTATTATTAATAAGATAGATATCAATTATAATATAATAAAAAACCTAAAATGATTCAGAAGAAATCAAAATATATTACTATATAATAATTTGTTGTTTTGAAATTTTTTTTCTTTTACAAAGTTTATCCATATTTTTGATGAAAATTAATTTATATAAATTATATTTGTCTAACTCATAATTTATTTTTTAATTAATATTTATATAAAAATAAACAAATAAATAATTAAAATGAATATTTAAAATTATAATGAAAAAAATAATATTGAGATTTGTTCTTTATTATTTTGGGTATACCAGTCTATTTAAATTAGATCTGTCTCACTAATAATTTATTTTGTAATTATATTTATATAAAAATAAACTAATAAATAATTAAAACAAAAATTTAAAATTATACTGAATAAAAATTAAATGAGTTTATGAATTATTATTAATGTATACCAGTTTAATATTTTAAGTATTTAGAGGTTTTGTCTTTTAGGAGTTTAGCGATTTATGTTTTTAGGCATTTAGTGGTTTATAGGTTTTATTTAAACAATGAAATAACAAAAAAAGTATTTTTGATATTTTTCACTTTTCAAAGATTATACATTTTGAAAATATAATATTATTAAAATTTTTTAAAAAAGTGAATACAATATTTAGTAATATAGTCATTATAATAATATATAAACTAAATATAAACAATTTTATTGATAAATATAATATCATCTATCAAAAAATAAATTAATATGCTATTATTAATATGATAGATATAAATTAAAATATAATTGCAAAACCTAAAAATATTCAAAATCCAAGAAAAATTTATTACTAAAAAATAATTTTTTTTAGTTATGCTTCTTTTATATGCTTATATTTTTTTTTGATGAAAAATAAATTATTTAAATTATATTTGTATCACTCAAAAGTTATTTTTAATTAATATTTAAAAATTATTTAAATTATATTTAAGGTTTACGAGTTTAAAGCTTTAGTATTTAGAAGCTTTTGTGTTTAGGATTTAGAGGTTTAAGTGTTTAGGCATTTAGTGGTTTATAATTTTTATATAAACAATGATATAACAAAAAATTTATTTTTATTATTTTTAAATTTTGAAGGTTATGACCATTGAAAATATAAGAATTTTAAATTTTTTTCAAATGTAAATATAATATTTAGTTATAATAATCTTAATAATTATAAGTCATTTAAATTCAATATAAATAATTACATTGCTAGATTTTATAATAATCATCAAAAAAAATTAATAAACTATTATTAATAAGTTAGATATTATTTAAAATATATTTACAAAATCTAAATTTATTCAAAATCAAATTAAAATATATTACTTAATAATAATTTTTTTTATTGTTT
This sequence comes from Sapria himalayana, assembly GCA_029783825.1. Lineage (NCBI taxonomy): Eukaryota > Viridiplantae > Streptophyta > Magnoliopsida > Malpighiales > Rafflesiaceae > Sapria > Sapria himalayana. Next base: position 1,700 of record JAREIK010006951.1, on the reverse strand, counting down.
TGCTTTTTTATAAGTTTATATTTTTGTTATTATAAATAAATTATTTAAATTAATTTGTCTTACTCATAATTTATTTTTGTAATTAATAATTCTATAATAATAAACTAATAATAATTAAAAGATTATTTAAAATTATAATGAATACAAATAAAATTGAGATTTATTATTTATTATTAAGGAATACAAGTTTAATGGTTTAAGTATTTAGGTGTTCTTGGGTTTAGGAGTTTAGTGGTTTAAGTGTTTAGACCTTTAGTGATTATAGTTTTTATCTAAAGAACTTAAAAACAAAAAAGTATAATTTTTAAATTTTTTTAATTTTTGAAGGTTGTAACCTTTGAAAATATAATAATTTTTATTTTTAAATGTTAATATAATATTTAGTTATAATAATCTTAATAATTATATATAATGTAAACTAAATATAAATAATTTTATTAATAGATATTATAATAATGATCAATAAAAAATTAATAAACTAGTATTAAAATAATGATATAAATAAAATATAATTGTAGAATCTAAAATGATTAAAAATAAAATAAGATATATAAATTATTAATAATTTCTTATTTAAAAATTTGTCTCATTTTATCAGCATATATATTTTTTGATGGAAAATAAAAATTAATTATATATGTCTCACTAATAATTTATTTTGTAATAATATTTTATATAAAAATAAATTGATAAATAATTAAAATGAATATTTAAATTATAATGAATACTAATAAAAAAAGAGATTTATTATTATTATTTTAGGGTATACCTATTTAATGCTTTAAGTTTTTTGTGGTTTTGGGGTTAAAGAGTTTAATGATTATATGTTTGCACATTTAGGTGTTTATAGGTTTTATTTAATCAATGAAATAACAAAAAATTTATTTTTATGAATTTTCGTGATTTTCAAAGGTTATAATCTTTGAAAATATAATTATTTTTTAATCTTTCTAAAATATGAATACAATACTCGTTATGATAATCTAATAATTATATTTGATGTAATTTAAATAAAAAATTTATAATTATATTATTAAAATGATCGAAAAATAAATTTATAAACTATTATTAATAAGATAGATATTAATTAAAATATATTTGCAGAACCCAAAATAATTCAAAATCAAAGTAAATTATATTACTAAATAAAATTTTAAATTTTGAATCTTAGTTTATTTTATAAGCTTATTTTTTTCATAAAAAAAATATATTTAAATTATATTCACTCTTTATTTATTTTGTAATTAATATTTCTATAAAAATAACTAAAATATAATTAAAATCAATATTTAAAATATAATGAATTCAAATAAAAATGAAATTTATTATTTATTATTTATATTTAGGTTATATAGGTTTAATGGTTTAAGTATTTAGGAGTTTTGGGGTTAAGGAGTCAGTATTAAATGATTAGACATTTAGTGGTTTATATGTTTTATTAATTAATAAAATAATAAAAAAAAATTATTTTTGTGACTTTTTTATCATTTTTGACGGTTATAACCTTTGAAAATATAATAATTTTAAATTTTTTTCAATAGGAATTCAAATATTTAGTATAATAATCATTATATTTAAATTCATATAAATTCAATATAAATAATTTTTTTGATAAATATTCTAATAATGATCAAAAAATATATTTAGAATCTATTATTAATAAGATAGATATCAATTAAAATATAATTACAAAACCTAAA
>JAREIK010006950.1:0-12300 GCA_029783825.1 Sapria himalayana | reverse complement strand
TCAGAGCATTTTGTCATACTGACGGAGAGACTGAGTAAAGCACTACAATAATTAGCACAAGGATTAGTGCGTTGATACGATGATTCGCTTGCCTCGAAGACTGGCATTAGGCCCCTACTGATGATAGGATTTCTTCGAAGCAAAGGAAAGGGTCCCCCGGGAGATGCTAGAAGAAAAGAAGATAAGCCATTGGGGCTAGTACTGACTATTACACAGGCTAGCAGACAACCCTCAATTACATCGACCCTTGCAACAACCAAAAAGCAGTCAGCCTTCCAGGGTAGGGTTTGGAATGCTTACGGAATGGAAAGCTAGGACGAAAGGGCCAGCATCAGACATAGGGACTACGGGATATACGTAATAGCCGGACTAAGAGATTCTAAAAAAGAGAAAAAGCAAGAGACAACTAAGAAAGTTTGCAATGGGGATAGACCTGAAGCCTTCGCTTTTACGGAAGACGGTAGTAATGGGCGGAATAAGTAAAGTAGGCTGGCTGGCGGATAGAGGGAAAGAGAAGTAGGTTACACGATCGAAGAACATCAACTGAGGAAAGAAAAGGACGACGGGAAAGCTGTTAACAAGCAGCAAGCAAAAAGCATGAAAGCGGAACGGAAAGAGCAGTTTTTTTTCAAATCAAATAAAGCAAGAAGAAAAGGAAACCTTACCACAATACGACCATCGGGGGATGAAGATATACCTCCAAGCACATGAACTCGATCTACTAGACGGACTAAGAGGGAATAGACGGGAAGCAAGCATGGAAGCACTCAAGCTAAAGCAAATGCACCTTACAACACCAAGGTGAAGGTACCTCACTAAAGGGCTAGGGTAGACAAGGAAGAAGATAACCTCGATCGGACCTGAGTCTGGATTCAAAGAAGAAAAAGCTTTGACATTGGCAAGTCACACATTTCTCCCTCTGAGTCCCTGTCCCCGAGTCTCAAAGAAAAGAAAAAAGAGATGTACGGGGCCGTAACCACGCTTTTACTTACATAAGACATTTCAACAACTACGGAAGAGGGAAGCACCTTTACCAACCATAGGGCAATGGAAAGATACCATGAATGAAAAGAAACGGTGTGCAGAAACAAGCTTCACATCCTATTCCACGGTCTCAATAGTCTCGCAGATTAGACCTTCCCTTGCACCGAAGAGAAGAAAGAAAGCCTTCAATGCCCAATGACTAGCCATCTCGAACATTTACCAAATGAAAGAGGGAGCAGCCCGTTACGGAAAGCTAGCTTCCCGCGGGACTGGACTGTTCTTTTCTAGAAGGGCTTTGCTTCTGCCAATGCTGCTAGAGGGTGTCTTTGTTTATGCGACTTCCATCTTATACCGAAGTACTGATACAAGCTCAGTCCCAAAACCTTCTTTGGCCTTTTTTGCGATCGAAGAAAACTTAGGAACAGTTGTACGCCCTACATAACCCATCTCCCAGATCAAGGAGGTGTGTCAGATCCTTGTAGTTCGAGACCCCTTTTGTTTTACCAGTTTCCTGTACTTGGACCACTGGTGAAAGGGGCCCCGCCTCACCTGTCAAAAGGGGCAACTGGCTGACGACTGGAAGGGAAAAGTCAATCCATTAAGAAACTGCTACTATTAGGTTTACTTTGATACTTCTTGTGATACTGAGACTAGTAAGAACTAAGGACACGAACAGCAAGATGCTAAAAGAGAGTCGATTAGCATTATACCGCACCGTGGGAAAAGAAAGCTTTCAGTCCTTCCCCAGTGATTTCATCCCTTCTCCAAATCAGATCAGAAGAGTCCTTTCATCCCACGGATTAGGAATTAGAGCCAGAAGCACACGCCAATCGACCGATTTAAACTGGATACCAAGCCCACTTTCGCGATCGCCCTTATACGAGACGGGTTCTTTTAGCGAGTTTGGGTATCCAGGTAGCAAATATAGCATACATAATCAGGAGCTTATCTTTTTTAGTTCGGTCGTTTCTGCGATGCTAACCAGCATGGATTCACCCCGAAATATCTTTCCGATACACCGACTTAAGCAGGTGGGTACGACAGTGATCAGACCAATCGACAGCTAGACGCGAGGTTCACTTGCTTTTCATTCTTTTTCGAAGCTGGTTCCTATCTGGAAAGAGGCATATCGGTCGAAGAAATCCTCTTTAAAACGGCTACTAAGTTGGCTATCCTTTAAAGGCCTATCCAACCACTATTTTATGAGTGAGGAATTCCAGCCAGTACGGTACCACTCTCTCCTCCAATCGGATATTTGACCAGATTAGATGTTAGCGAATAGGCTTTCAACTCAGATTCACCCCTTCCCTGGATCACGCTGCTACACAGCGAAATAGGCCTTAAAAGCCCAATCTCAGTTAAAGCGGAAAGCATTCGGTAGTGAACTCCGGTACACTGGCAAGTCCACCTGCCCTTCTCGGGACACGGTACAGCAGCCACTCAAGATACAAAAACAAAAGAGATCGGGTCTTTGATGCACGATTTTGGTATAATCCAAGGCTGCGGAGGAGAAGGCATTGAGAACTCATTGACCTTCACGCTCTATGAGGGACCTCTCATCCATGCACACCCCCTGATGCAAGGAACCAGACGGCGTGCGGCAAGCGTAACAATGAGGTGAAGCAGAAGCAGGGAGATTGATACGGACTTGCACCCTCGGGCAGGGTAGGCGCTCTTGACACACTCTAGGGATTGGTTGCTCACTTGCAGTCTAAACTGAAGGCAGCCTTCATTCCGTAGGGCAGGCTCACCTTCATACGCTGCCCACTAACCTGACTTACGATACAAAGATTGGTAACCTTCCCTTACCAACGAAAAGGCACAAATACTAAACTCAGGTACACACCGATAAAGACAAGGCTTAAGGTAATGAGGAAACGAGTGCCATCATCAAGATGAGTATTCGTGTAGCGGGCTTTGCTTCTTTGCATATGAAGGTTGAAGGAGTCAGCGCCCTAAGCATGCTTTTTCCCAGGAGTTGATGCAGAGTATCCACCAGGGTTGGTTTGGCCCCTATTGGTGGTTTAGTTAGGGCAGTAGATTACTTAGATGTTTACCTTCTTCTTGACTGCTTTCAAAGGCTATAGAAGTAGGAGGGGAAGCCGAAAGGCTAGCCGATAGGGAGACATGGATCTGCCATTTTGGCATAAATCCACGAGAATATCCTATCCCGGAGGGATAATAGTCCCTTTAGCCTCAGCCTTTCTAGAAGGGCTTTCTCGCTTGTAAGTTATAAGGAAAGGACAGTCGCCAGTGACTAAGAGTATCGAACAGACAGAAGACCTGCTTATGGCCCTTCTCCGCGGATTCATTGGCTTTATCTTATCTTCACCTCGCAATGAAAAAATGAGACGTTAACCGCCAACAAAGAGGCCCACTAGGATGCTCTCTTGGATTGGGTATGGGATAGGATGCCTATACATCCACTTTCATAGCATAGCAGTTGTCTTGCTTTTATAGCAGCTTTCTATATAATATAGTAATAGTATAGGAGGAGGACGCTTTCTAACTATAGAGCAGTTATATTACGTTTAGTAGTTTTAGGGACTATTGACTTCTTTTCTTTCAAGAATGAGTGCTTGAAACATAGCTAACCCTTCTTAAGGCAAGAGTGCTTGAAGAGAAAGCTACCCAAGCAGTATACGAAAGGTCTAAGCCTTACATAGTTGTTTGGTACCCCTCCCTCTGATTCTGATTATTCCTCTGTCAGAGTCTTCCAAGCCCTGAGCGCTTTGAATGATCAATTCTACCACTTGCATAGCATATAGCATATTGGTAGTAGCTACAAGACAAAAAACGAACTCAAGAACGCAAGATAAGTGCTTTTCAAATGGTAGAGCTAGAAGAAAGCATCTACTAAGCTAACTATCTAATCTAAGCAGTAGTATCTCAACTCAAGGAATAGCTTTCCCGCAAGAGGAAAGAGCATCTATCTACACAGTGAGCTGCCCCTACTTGGGATATTGCCTTAGCTAGGTTGGCTCCTAGGCTACAGCAACTGTACAACAGGCGATGCCTCGCAGCATGGAATGTTCTTTATTCTTCCTCTGGGCTCTGGAATGGAATAATTGGTTCAGCATCAACCCCGGGATTCTTTCCCCGACTACAATAAAATAAAGCCTTGCTTGCTTCTAATTGAGTTTGGCATTATAAGGATAAACTTCCCCGTAGGCTCGATTCGGTTCCATCCTAGACCTTCTATCCTACGTCTTCTCACTCGGAATCGCATTCTATCACACTGGTGGTACTTCTTGTTTAATTAAAAGAACAGATTGGATTCGTTTTTCTGTACTCATTGAGAGTGATTAAATAGAAATGAAATAGAAAGAGAAAGACAAGAGGGGAACCTCCTAATATATATAATAAGGAAGTTGCTCCTTGGAACATTTCGCTGCCAAGCCAAGAAGAAAAATAGGTTGAATAATTCACCCAATTGGGATATCCATTCAAAAACTGAAACCATTACCAACGAAAAGGATGCAGCGAGCGAGCCTTTTAAGCTGCGATTGAGCCTAAGTCCAAGCTCGGGAACCATCCCGGGACGAAGAGAAAGGGAGGGGGAAGGCCAAGTACGAGATCACAGGGATCGGGCTGGAGCTCGACAAGAGCAATAGAGGAAGAAGGCTAGCAAGAAGGAAAGGATTATTCGAATCACGAATGCAAGTGCTCCAGCGGAAGCTATCAATGAAAATGGAAGACCGGGTAGTGGTAGTGAACCGTGGGAGGGAGCAGCTCATCGGTAATGCTAAGGGGAATACACAGCAACTTGACCAGCGTTCAGAACCAGAAGGAGATACCCTACTACTGACTGATATGAAACCTTATAGGAGAGGAGTTGAAACCCGAGAATATATCCGTTTCATTGCTAGTCTCCCGAACCCCTCTTTTCTTTTCGCTTTCTGCTTTCCCGGGTGGGACTAATCGGTATACCTTCCCTGTGCTTCGAGCTGCCTAAGTGAGTTTGCTTCCCTTCGCTCCATTCCAAAGTCAGGGTCTAAGCTCCCAAATTCCCTCTTAAAGTGAGGACTTTTCCTTCTTGCTTTTCGAGCCGCTCCTTGGCTTGAGTCAGTCGGTTCAGTCTACTAATAATAATAAGGCTTTCCAAGTTGTCTGGTTTATCGGTCCCACTCCGCATGAACTCTTTCCCTTTTCTTGGAAGGAGAAGTGCGGTAACCCCGCCAATCAAATCAAGTTCCCAAGCCTTCAAGCCAACCCCGTCCGATAAGGTCCCCGTTAAGCCCGCCTTTGACAACACCCGACTTTAGCTCCACGAGAACCAAGCCACTGAGAGATCTCTACATATAGTAGGAAAGCCAGCACGCTCGGGGTTCCCAGGGGATTGAGTTGGAAAGCACGGCCACCATTGGTCAGGACCAGAAACTCGTAGACTACCCTTTCTTTAAGGAATAGATCTTATCTTAGAACCTGGGGTTCTTTGTCAGCACCTTCTCGCACCTCTAAGTACAAAGAAGGCAGATCCATTTATAATTTATATACGAAAAACAAAACCACGACTTTCTTTATTACACCTGCCCTGATGCTGTGAGGCGGAGATAGCTGCTACTTACCTACGACTACTCGGCGGTCTCAGAGACCAAACTTATCTATTAAATGAAACCTAGCTCACGAGAACAGAGGCCGAGTCTCTAGAAGCTAATCCGGAGATAGCCCTCCCTTTGGCTTGGGGCACCTTTTCCCAACTTACAACAGTACAAGGAAGGCGGATCCTAGGTATAGCCTAACAAACCCGACACCTACTTTATCTATATTACCAGAGAATAAAGAGTGCTTAGTGCTTGGTACCAGATAGCAGCTCCTTATGAACTGCCCGGCTAGGCACGATCGCAAACAGACACAAATGGGGCGCTTGAGGAAGCCGCTTGCCTTAGTGAGCTCGAAAAACAGGAAGGGGAGGACGCTTTTGCACAAGAACAAAGGTTGAGTCATAGGGGATTGCGATTGCTTGAGGAAGGCCCACATACCATTCCGAAAGAAGGGAGTAGAGGCACCCCACGAGAATTGATAATGCCTTGGGCGCCAGGGCCAATGGCGAATCGGGACGGGGAAGCATCCTCCCTTTAAGAGCTAGAAGGTATCCCGCTTTTTGGGGCCAATCAGGAAGAGGCCCGCAGGAGACTTACTTTAGAGGGCAGTACGAGAATCTCGTAGACAAATCCTACCTCTTATTACACGGCTGATCCTTCTTCGCACAGAACAGTAAATCTACGAGGGGGATCCACCAGCTCTTATATACTTTCCTTCTTTTGAAGAGCTTGCTTCCAAAGCCACAGAGAGATGGCTTCTTTCATTGAATAGGAAAAGGAGAAGGAAGAGCTCCAAACCACCCCCCACATGTCAGGTTCTCTTGCTTGTTAAAAGCCTGTCTTTTCTTCCAGCAGTTCCCCTTATGAATAAGATTCCTAGCCTTCTTTCGTAGCCAAGGGATTCCACTCTCCTTCTGAGAGGGAGAGAAAGGGCTGGTATAGAATCCGGTGCTAGTCTTTACTGCTCACCCTAGCGACCAGTCAATCTCACATCAGGAAGAGCCTTTTTTGCTTCTGTGATCAGATCAGCCAAAGCAAGAAGAATCCATTGTTGGAGTTGGAGGAATACGCGATGCTAGAATGGCTATTTCTTTAAGGGATAGTAGAAGGATCCAACACTCGGTGAAAGAACCAAAGTCAGTAGCATTCATCTGTTCTCGGAAGGGGGCAATAGCACCCGAAGCTCATTGGGCTTTAAGAGGCATAACAGGAAAGAAAAGAGACGACGAGCCTATTATACCACGTATACCACGCCTAGTGCTTTTGGAAAGGGTAAAGAAGAAGGCTTTGGGCCTTGCTTTTCCCAGCTTGAAGTGTGAGGTCAATCCCTTCTTGAACAACCCAGGGCATGAGATGGAGAGGTTATTCCCACAGCGGATGAAATAGCACCGCTTTATGATCTAAATATCAGACCAAGAGCTGATTCAATTGCAAACACTGAGCGGCTAGTCTTGCTAAATCAATTGCTATTTGTATTGAAACTACTAGAAGCTATCCCAGCAGTCAATGGAACATCCAACCTCACGCCTGCCTTTATTTGATCGATTCCCTGCAATGCAAATTAGAAAGAATGCTTTCCCTCTTTCACTCCGCTTTCCACTTCTTTTCCCGGTCTGAGAAAGGCTATCAAGCTGCTTTGAGCAAGGAGCTCAGCCTGATAGGAACCAATACCTTGGATATAGCTTTGAAGTACGACCACTGTGGGAAGATAATGAAAGCCCACGGTGCGGTAGAGATAGAGGGCTACGGCAAGGCGTTCGACTCACACTCCTGTCAACACTTCCAAGTCCAAGAGTGAACCCTTCCTTAGCCTGCTAACAACCAGGGACAGAGACTGCCTTACTTGACTGGCTCACTACTTACTATCTATAAACCATAAAGAGAAAGCATTGGTACCGTACTGGCTTTCAACCATTTGCCCGTCTTCCTTCGATTGCTCCAGGGTTACCTATTTGAACTAGAGCTTTCTTCCGATTGACAGACAGACCGGTTTGGTTTGCTACTGGCTTGACTGAGACCGAGGAACTTTTTTCTATTAATATTTTAACCGAATTGCTACTTTCTAGTTTCTAGCTCTTAGCTTGACTACCTCTACCGAGAAGCTCTCTCTCGCTTCAGGTTTGCCTAATCGAATGATTCTTTTTCCTCCGAAAAACCAACCACTTTTGAAATGTAAGTCAGGAACTTCTTTCTATTAATATTAAGGAGATATCGATCGAATAGCTCTAAAAAGGTTTAATCAATGTGCGCGGTCCCTTATTCGGCCTTTTGAGAGTGAAATTACACCATCCACCTACCTCTACTCTGATCTCTTTCGAAGGAGGTGGTCGTCTGTAAGAATAGACACCATACCGTTCACGCGGGTTGAAAGAAGAAGATTAGGGATGCGAATTACTATTGAGAATTCGGAAGAGGTTAAAGGGATTATTCAATCTAATACTGAGCAAGTGTTTGTTCAAGATAATAGTGAACTGCTATCCCTAATTCCAGGAACTTCACAAGGTTGGGTTCACCCCATTTCGTCTCGTTTACCTTCCTTCCGTCCGCCGCTGTTTTATCCTTTAGCTCCGAAAACGCTTTCCGCCACTCTAACCATCCAATTAGTTATAGTTAGTTTATGTATTGGATCCTGTATTTATTGGAACCTGCTTCCCGAACTCAATCCCCCATAACTCCTTTCTGAACCGCTAAGGCAGCCATTGTGAAAGATACAGAGCCTGGTGAGTAGTTTGAACCTTTATTGATCTTTATTCACCTTACGGCCTATCGGGAGATGTAAAGTGAAGTCACTAACTCTCCCCTTCCCAGAGTCTATTGTCCACACGTTGGGGGCTAATCAAGCAGTGGAAGCAGCTAGTTCACTATCGACATTAGGCTCGCAGAGCAGAACGTCGGCGAGGCGGGATGGCTATCTATGCGGGTAGGTTGAGTGCAAAGGAAAGTCAAACAAAGCAAAGAAGAGGAATGGAAAGAAGATGGGCAATGCCACTTCCAAAGGAATAGCCTTTCTCACTCTTAATGGTTCTCATTCACAGAGGATAGGTAGCCACTCCTCTAGGTCTATAAAGCAGAGTCATTGGAACGAATTCTTTCAAGGAACTAATAGAGGGTAGTCTCCGAGAGGGAAAAAAGACTCCAATGTCAGATGTCAGATTGACGAATTCGTTCGTGCGTGCACCAGGTATAAATGGGCAAAGTTGAAAGGGTATCACTGGCTTAGTAGAAGGGTTGGACTCAGTAATAAGGACTTCACTGCCTTTTGGATACTCAATCTCCTTCTCCATTCAAGTGTTGATAGAGGCTTGACGGTGGAAGTAGGTGATAGAAGGTGATGGCGAAGACAAAGAATAAGAATTGCAATCTGACCGGCTCCGGCTTAGTCGAGTGGGTTCATCAAGCACGTATATCTAGGGGATTCATAGCGAGTTCGATCTCGACAGCACTTTAGAGTCACATCCTAGATCTAACGACCAAGTAGTCAGATAGGTGCACTAATAGCTGATCAAAGGCAATCAGATTTCTTTCTTCTCGACAATGTATACAAAATGTGATCCACGGGTTGGTACAAGATTCGTAATGTCGTTTCCACGGCCAACTTCCTTAAACAAAAAGCTCGGTTAGGCACTTTCGTCTGAACTCATCGGCAGGAACTGCCTCCACTCGCACTTCCTTTTACTCTGCATATCAAGGAACAACCAAACCCTACGGAACTACCAGTTCTGAATTTACCGATTCTATCGCTTCTTCTTCTTCGGGGTTATTATTGTCTTCTGTCTGGCTGATGTGATCAGCTCTACAATCCAAGACGGGTTAACCCCCCTTGCTTAAAGGGGCGGTGTTTTTTTCTATTCCTAGTTCAAAGAAAGGGGGGGAAGGCACATCTGTCGGCGAGCAACAAAAGAAAGCCATTTGAATCTCGATAATGAAGTGAATCAGCCATCCCGTATCTCAAAACCATGCTTCATTGGTGTTTCAGGCCTGCAAGGCTGGTTAGACTCTCCTCGTAGATCAGGGGTAAAAAGATACCAAAGAAGCACTCAAGGGGCTTTCAACTCGTATTGGCTAGATCTTTCTTATTCTACTATTCTTTCTCGCCAGAAGGAGACGTCCTTGTAGTGTTTCGAGCGGGGTAAGCTTCCCCCGTGGCAACGATCACATGAACCCTAGAAAACTCCTGCTTACTCTACTAGATCGATATCTAAGTGAGAACGAAGAAGAAAGAAGTTACTATAGCTGGCACGATAAAAAAGTCTTCTGTCGATAGAAAAAAAAAGAAGGACAAGTGGATCGTCCGGTTCAGAGATTGTATCCGTTCTTTACTCTACCAAAAGCCCTATTCGAAAGGGGCTGGGAGGTCTTAACCTGTGCGAACTAACTCCATGCTTTTTCTTTATTAGTAGGCCGAACCTCCGCTGATGAAGCGAGTGCTCTTGGTACGAGGCTTAGGCTGAGGCCTTGATGCCAATGAAACAGGTATTGAGCGGCTAACAAGTTCAATCCTTTTATACATAAAATTCAAACCGACAGGGGGCACTAACCGAACTAGGCTAACGAAGATATTGATCGGACTGTCCCGTTCGTACGCCTACCCTATTCGTAAAAAAAAAGTGAAAGGACAAGATAGCAATCCCCACCATTTATGTCTCCGCCCAACTCCTGTGGGCAGATGGAAACCACGTATTCTGAACTTACCGCCTTTAAGATTGCTACGATAGACTTCATCTCTCGCCTTCGACCTGCCAAGGATCGAAAGCCTCACGTTCTGAGAACGGGAAATAACGGGAATTGTGATGTTCAGTTTGTCATTAATCATAGGTACATATGGTACACTGCGCAGTCAGAGGCCTTCTAGCTACATAGAGCATGGCTTAGCGCTTTTCGCGCACCATCACAAATTGAATTGTACAACCCATGTCTTACTTAGCCGATTCCACCTTTCTTTATCGTTAAGTTCACTAAAATGGAAGGATCTTGTGCGGATTCTGAGGCCATTGGCTCTGATGAAATGGATAGGGAGGCCGCCCTCAGTTAAGTGGAAGAGCTAGATACTAAATCAACCTCTTCGGCTCGTCCGCCCCCTTTTTGCCCGGAGAAGGAAGCCTCCTTTCTGGAGTGCCACTCTATCCGGCATCCTTTGATATGTCGGGGTTGATATCAGAACTTTTTGGCTTTGAAGGGATAGGGGAAGGAAATGAGACTGCTCGCCACTCCATCTCAATCCCGCTAGCACACTGTACGTCTCGCCGGCACTTGACTGCCTGTCCCGGGCGGGTGCTTTTGCCTAGCACACTATCGAATGTGCACTCTCACTCTCCATTTGAGTAAAAAGAAGGGGCCCTCTTGGACACAGGACCACGCGCAGCGGGTACTACCCTTACTTTTCTTCTTCTTGATTTTTCCTTTTGTGATATCTCCCAACGGGACCGTCAGAGTGGATCAGGCGAAAACCGGATGTTAGGTCTCACGGACAAGATTGCGGGAAAGAGTGGAAAAGAAAGATCATATCATATAGTCATCTAGTCTAGAGTTTGATCGGCTAGTCTCTACCTGGCTTTCAACCCAGGGCACAGCGCCGCCGCATAGCAAGTTGTCGATTTCCTTTTGCCATCTCCTGATGGGACGAAGGAATCCATATCATCAGCGAACTTCTAAGCCCCATGCGTCCGAAACTTCTTTCACAGGTCTCTCATCGACACTGAAACCCTCACTTTCCCATCGGGTAGATTTGAGGACAAAGCAATTGGAGAACTGCCAGACAGACTCCGTTGGGCGGCACAAGGTAGAGGAGAACCGCTCTGTACAAGGTTTTGATAAAGCGTCGCACACTGCTAGACTTGATTGCTTAGTTCCCTCTCCTGACAGGAATCGGACGAGTCAATTGGCTGAGTTTCGAGCTCCCGGGACTTTATTCGTCAATATCTATACCCGTGACTTTCTTGCTCGAAAGAGATTGCCAGTGGAGCCCCAAAAGTGGCTATGAAAGGGCAGCGTGGCAAGCAGATATCTTGTTGGTTATTTATCCCATGGGATACCTCCTGGCAGCAACCACAGGAGTTCATCAGCCAGCAAACGAAGGCTCGAAAGGCTCTATCCCACATGATGAGATTAAACTGTCAAATCTGGTAAGTCTGAAATCAAGCTTGTTAGACTATAGAAGCAGGACATCCGTCTGCTTGGAGGTGTAATGCTAAAAGCTCAAGAGATTTATTGGAAGCTGTTTAACGTGGACATAGAAAGCAAGATTTCCCTTTCCTCACTTGCTCTAAGCATCTTTCGTATGAAATACTACGATGATTCTAATTGGCCTATCCACATCCCAAATAGGAATGAAGACTTATTTATAAGGCGGGCCTACTACGGGGGTCATACAGATACATACAAGCCATACGGCGGGACCTATACTACTACGATGTGAACTCTCTCTATCCCTTTGTAATGAAGGAATTCCTATGCCTGGTGGTGTGCCAGTCTGGCATGGAAATCTGGTTGGTAAAGACTTAGATAGCTTGTTTGGCTTTATTGAGGCATATGTTGTATGTCCGAAGACAATCAAGAGGCCATTTCTCCCATCGAGACAAGAATCACACTCTCATCTTTCCAACCGGGGATTTTATTGGAGTGTACTATAGCGAGGAGTTAAAGTATGCAAGAGGCCTAGGCTACACTGTGATTCCCCTATCAGGATACCTCTTTATAAGAGGAAAGACCCATTCAGGGACTTTGTCAGCACACTCTTGAGAGCAGGTTAGAGGCAAGGAAAGCAGGCAATGAT
>JAREIK010006949.1:0-45534 GCA_029783825.1 Sapria himalayana | reverse complement strand
AGAAAAGAAAAGAGTGGGAAGAAAATGATGAAGATGAAGGTGAAGATGATGATGGTGATAATGAAATGGAAAAAGAAGATGAAGAAAAGAAGAAGATGATGATGATGATGGAGATAATGATGAATAAAATAAGAAGAAAAGGATGAAGGAAAGAATAAAAAGAAGAAGAAGTTGAAAAATAAATAAAGAAGGAGACAATGAAGAAAAAGATGATAAAAAAAGAAGAGGAAGGATAAGAATTAGATGAAAAAATAATGATTATATTAATAATGATGAAGAGCAAGAATAAGAAAAGCAAGAAGAAGAAGAAGATTAGAAAGATGGAGAGCAAGAATAAGAAGAGCAAGAAGAAGAAGAAGATCATGATAATAATGATGATGAAGATGATGATGAAAAAGAAGAAAATATGATTGATGAAAAAAAAGCCCTCCATTTTTTTATGATTAAGAGCCAACATGATGATGAAGAAGAATAATAATAATAATGAGATGAAAAATTACAAGCTAAAGAAGAGGAGGAGAGGAAGAAGAAAAAAAAGAAGAATAATATTATGATGAGTAAGATGAAGAGAAGAAGTTGAAGAGAAATAAAGAGAAAAAAAGGAAAAAGGAGAAGAAGATAAAGAAGAAGTAGTAGTAGTAGTAGAAAAAGAAAAAAATGATGATGATGATGAACAAGAATAAAGTGGGAATAAAGAAACAATAAGAAGTAGAAGATAAAGAGAAGATGAGGAGAATATGAAGAAGATAATGTTGATGGTGATGAAAATGTGATGGTGAAGAAGATGATGATGATGAACAAAACTATGATGATAAAATAGAATAAACAAAGATGAAGAAATTGAAGAATAAAAAGAATAATAAAAAGATATTTATAGTAAAGAAGTAGAAAAGAAAATAAAACTGAAGAAGAATAAATGATGACCAATATTATGTTGAAGAACAAGAAGATAAAGAAGAAACATAGAATAATAATGACAATGAAGAAGAATAAGTTGATGGTGAAGAAGAATAAGTTGATGATGAGAAGAATAAAGTAAAAACAAAAGATGATGATGAAGATATAGTTGAAGAAGAAGAAGAAGAAAATAAAGAAGAGAAAGAAGAAAATGAAGAAGAAGATTATGATTATTATTATTATAATGAATTAGAATAAAGTAGAAGAAGATGAAGAAGTAGAAGAATAAGATGAAGATGAAATTAAAGAAAAAGAAAAAGAAGTTGTATTAGTACTAGTAGTAGAAGAAAATGATGATGAGGGTGGATAAGAAAATGATGATGATGATGATGAGGAAGATGAAGAAGAAAAAAAAAGAAACAAAGAAGAAAAAAAAGAAGGTGATGTGATGAAGAAAATCAAAATGAAGAAGAAAAAGATCAAGAAACAGAAGATGACGAAGAAAAAAAAAGAATAAGAGGTATAATATGAAGAAATAAAATTAGAATAATAAGTAAAGAAATGAGGAGGAGGAGGAGAAGAAGAAGAAGAAGAAAAAGAAGAAGAATGATGAGGAGAAAAGAATAAAAAAAAGAAGAACAAAAAGAAGAAAAAGAGATAAAAGAAATAGATAATGATGATAATGATGAAAAAATGAAGAAGAGGAAGAAGATGATGAAAAAGAAAAAGAAGAAAATGATGATGAAAAAGAAGAAGTAGTAGAAGAAGAAGAAGAAGAAGAAGAAAAGAAGTAGAGGAAGAAGAAGATTAAAAAGAAGAAGAATAAGAATAAGAAGAAGAATAAAAAAAGAAGAGTAGGTGGAAGAAGAAGATGAAGAAACAAAACAAAATGACGGATAAGAAAAAGAGGAAGAAAAAGTTATAGAAGAGGAAGTAGAAGAAAAATAAATAGAGGAAGAAGAAGAAAAGAATGAAGTAGAAGAAGAAGAAGTAGTAGTAGTAGTTGTAGTAGTAGTAGTATAAAAGAATAAGAAGAAGAGGAAAAGAAGAGAAAAATGAAGAATAAAAATAGAATGAAAAGAAGAAGAATAATAAGAATAATAATAATAATAATAATAATAATAATTAGACTCATAAAAAGAAGAAAATGATATTAATGATGATGATGATGATGAAAATAAAGAGCAACAAGATGGTAAATAAGAAGATGTAGAAATAGAAAAACAAAAAGATGAAAATGAGAAAAAAGAAGAAGAATGAGTTGAAAAATAAAATGAAGTAGTAGTAGAGGAAGAAGAAGAAGTATAAGAAGAAGAATAATATGTAGAGAAGGAGGAAGGTGAAAAAGAAGAATAAGAAGAAGAAGAAGAAGAAGCAGAGAAAGAGGAAGGTGAATAAGAAGAAGTTGAAGAAGAAGATGACGATGATGATGATGAGAAGGAGGAAGACAAAGAAGAAGAAGAAGAAGAATTAGAAGAAAAGAAGGTGGAAGGCAAAGAAGAAGTAGAAGAAAAAGAATGAGAAGATAAAAAGAAAAATAAAAAAAGAAGAAGAGAAAGTAGAAAAGAAAGAAGAAGAAGAAAAAGATGATGATGATTATGATGAAGTGGAAGAAGAGGAAGAAGAAGAAGAAGAAAAAGAAAAAGAGGAAGAAAAAGAATAAGAAGAAGAAGAGAAAGAAGAAGAAAACATTAAAGAAGAAAAAGAAGTGGTAGTGTTAGTAGAAGAGGAAGATGATGATGATGAGAAGGAAGAAGAAGAAGAAGAAGAAGAAGAAGAAGCGGAGGAGGAAGAAGAGTAAGAGAAAGAAGAAGAAGATAATGAAGAAAATAATAATAATAATAATAAAGAAAGAGAAGAAGAAAAAAAGAAGATGATGAAGAAAATTAGAATGAAGAAGAATAAGATCAAGAATAATGAGTTGACAAAGAATAAGAATAAAAGAAGAATGAGAAGTAGAATAAGAGGAAGTAAATTTAGACTACTAATTAAAATAAGGAGGAGGAGGAGACAAAGAATAAGAAGAAGAAGAAAAAGAAGAAAAAAAAAGAAAAAAAAAGAAGAACAAAAAAGAAGAACAAAAAAAGAGATAAAAGAAGAAGATGACGAGGATAATAATGATGAAGAAGATGAAGAATAGGAAGAAGAAGAAGAAATAAAAAGAAAAGAATTGGAAGAAGAAGATTAAAAAGTAGAAGAAGAAGAACAATAACAAGTGGGAAGATGAAGAATTGAAGAAGAAGAACAAGGCGAAGAATAACAATAAGAGGAATAAAAAGATTAAAAAGAGGAAGAAGAAGATGATGATGAAAATGAAGTAGAAGAAGAAGAAGTAGTAGTAGTAGTAGAAAAAGAATAAGAAGAAGAGAAGAAGAAGATGAAAAATAAAAAGAAAAATAAAAAGAGGAAGATGAAGAAGAAGAACAACAACAACAATAATAATAATAATATAATAAAAAGAATAATAATAATAATAATAATATAATAATAAAAATAATAATAAGACTCATAATAAGAAAAATATGATATTAATGATGATGATGATGATGATGAAAATAAAAAGAAAAAAGATGAAAAATAAGAAGATGAAGATGAGGAAAAAAGAAGAAGAAGAAGAAGAAGAAGAAGTGGTAAAATAAGTTGAAGTAGTAGTAGAATAAAAAAAGGATTAAGAATGAGAATTAGAATAAGAAATAGAATAATAAGAAGAAAAAGAACAAAAAGAAGAGAAAGAAGAACAAGAAGAATAAAAAAATTTAAAAGCAGGGGAAAAAAATAGAAGACCATAAGAATAAACAAAAAAGAAGTAGTGAGAAGAAAAAGAAAAAGAAACTTAAAAATGAAAAAAAGAACAATAATAATAATAATAACATGGAAAAAAAAAGGAAAAAACGAATAGTTGAAGAAGAACGAATAATAAGCTAAGGAAGAAGAAAAAACAAAGAGGAAGTAGGAAAAAAAAGAATAATTAATACAAGAAGAACTTGAAAAAAAATAGAATGATGATGAAGAACATAACGATGAAGAATTAGAAAAAGAAGATGAAGAAAAAGAATAAAAAGAATATGATGAAGATAATGAAGATGATGATAATAATGAAGATTGAAAAGAAAAAGATTGAAGAAAATGATGATGATGATGATGATGAGAAAGAAGAAAATAATGAAGAAGAGTAAGAAAAAGAAAAAGTAGAAGAACAAGTGGATAAGGAGGAGGAAGAAGAAGAAAAAGGATGAAAAAGAAGAAGAGGAAAAAGAAGAAGATATAAAGATAAAGTCGGGGAAGAAAAAGAAGAAGAAGAAGAAGAAAAAGAAGAAGATGAAGCATTAGATGAAGAAGATGAAGCATTAGATGAAGAAGATGAAGTATTAGATGAAGAAGATGATGAAGTAAAAAAAGAAGAAGATAAAGTATAGTAAGGATAAACAGATGAGGTATAGCAAAAATGAGAAGAACAAAATTATAGGATGAAGTAGAAGAAGAAGAAGAAAAAGAAGAAGAAGATGATGATGATGATGAATAAAAATAAGAAGATAAAGAATATTATGATAATCATGATAATAAAGATGAAGATTAAGATTGAGAGGAGGAAGAATAAAATGAGAAAGAATAAGAATAAGAAGATTGTGATGAAGATGATGAAGAGGAAGTAGAAGAAGTAGTAGAAGAGGAAAATGAGTATGAAGAAGAAAAATAAGTATAGAAATATTAAAAAGAAAAAGTGGAAGTCAAAGAATTAGATGAGGAAGATGATGATGATGATGAAGAAAAATAAATGAAAAACAAGTAGAAGAAAATAAAAAAGAAGGGGGAGGAGGTGGAAGAGGAGGAGAAAAAGAAATAGAAGAAGGATGAAAACAAAATGAAGAAGAAGAAATAAAAAAAAAGAAGAACAAGAAGTAGTAGAAGAAGAAAAGTAGAAAATAATGTTGATTATGAAGAAGAGGATGACAAAGAAGAAGAGGATGACAAAGAAGAAGAGGATGACAAAGAAGAAGATGATAAAGATGAAGTACATCAAAAAGAATTAGAAAAAGATGATGATGATGATATTAATGAAGAAATGGAAAAAGATGATGATGATGATGAATAAGATGCTGGAGAAGAAGAAGAATAATAATAAGATGAAAAAAAAAGTAGAAAAAGAAGAGGAGGATGAGGAGGAAGAAAAAGTTGAAGAATAAAAAGAATGAGGGAAAAAAAAGAAGAATATAAAAAGGAAGAGGAAGATAAGGAAATAAAAGAAATAGAAGATTAAGTAGAAGAAGAAGAAGTAATAGGAACAGAGGAAAAAAAAGAAGATGAAAAAAATATTGTAGAATTAGATGAAAAATAGAAATGAAAAAAAATAATAAAAAAGAAGATGAACAAGATGATGATGAAAAATAATAAAATGGTAAAAAAGAAGAATAATAAGATGATGATGAAGAAAAGGAAAAAGAAGAAGTACTAGAAGAGGAAGAAGAATAATAAGAAAAAGAACAAGAAGAATGAGAAGAATAGGAAGAAGAAGAAGAAGAGAAAGAGAAGAAGAAGAGAAAGAGAAGAAGAATAGAAAGAGAAGAAGAAGAGAAAGAGAAGAAGAAGTAGAAGTAGAATAAAAATAAGAAGAAAAAAAGTAGAAGAAGTAGAAGTAAAAGAAAAATAAGAATATTAAGAATAATAATAATAATAATAATAATAATAATAATAATAAATGAAGAAGAATAAGAAGAAGAAGAAGATAATGATGATGAAGATATGATGATGATGTAGAAGATTAATAAAATAGAAGAAGTAGAAAATAATGATGATGATGATGAAGTTGAAAAAGAAAATAAAGAAGAAGAATAAGAAAAAAAAGAAATATATAAATTTGAAGAAGTAAAAGAAGAAAAACCTGATGAAAAAGATGAAGTTGATGAAGAAGAAAAAAAAAGAAGAGCAAGAATAATAAGAAGAAGACAATAAAAATAAAGAAGAAGAAGAAGAAGTAGTTATTGTTGTTGTTGAAGAAGAAGAAGAAGAAGAAGAGGAAGAAGTAAAATAAGAAAATGATGAACAAGATGATAAAGAACAAGAAGATGATAAAGAATAAGCAGATGATGATGAAAAAATAAAAAGAAGAAAATGTTGATATTTAAGAAGAAAATGACAGAAGAAGATGATGAAGAAGAAAAAGAAGATAGAGCTGAAGAAGAAGTAGAAGAAAAAGAATAATAATAATAATAATAATAAGAGAGAAGAAAAACAAAATAATGAAGAAAAAGAAGAAGAATAAGATGAAGAATAAAAAGAAGAAGAAGATGATGAAGATTAATTATTCGAAGAATGAGAAGTCAAAGAGGAATAAGATGAAGAAGAATTAGACAAATAAAGAGGAAGAAAAAGAAAAAAAAAGAAGAAGAGGAAAAATGTGAAGAAGATAACGAAGACAATAAAGAAGAAGAAAAAGAAAAAGAAAAAGATGAAGAGTAAGAATAAGAGAAAGATGAAGAGGAAGAAGTGGAAGGAGAAGAAGAAAAAAAATGAAAGAAAAAAAAGAAGATGATGAAAAAGAAGAATAAGATGATAATGATAATGATGAAAAAGAAGAAGAAGAAGAAGAGAAAGAAAATATAAAGAATAGGAAGAAGAAGTAGAAGAAGTATAAGTAAAAGAGGAAGAAGAATAAGAAATAGAGTAAGAAATCATTAAAAAAAGTAGAAGAAGAAGAAAAAGAGGAAGAAGAAAAAGAAAAAAAGGAATAAGAGGAAGAAGAACAAGAAGCACAATAAGAGAAATGAGCATAAGAAAAAAAAATAAAAATAGTTGAAGAAGAAGAAGAAGTTGAAGAAAAAGATGATGATGGTGTTGAAAAAATAAGGAGAGGAGAAAGAAGACGAATTAAAAGAAGATGAAGATGTAATAGAAGAAGAAGGAAAAGAAATAAAAGAATAGATAAAAGAAGATGATGATGAAGAAGAATATGATATTTATGAAGAAAAAACAATGAAGAAATAGAAGAAGATGAAGAAGAAAAAGAAGAAGAGTATAATGTCGTTGATGATGATGATGATGATGATGATGATGATGATGAATAAGATGAGGAATAAAAAGAATAAGAAAAAAAAAATTCAATTTAAAAAGAATATATAGTACAAGAGGAAGAAGAAGAATAATAATAATTCAATAGAAGAAGAAAAAGAAGAAGATAAAAAAGTTAAATAAAAAGAAGAAAATGAAAAAAAAAGATGTTGATGATAATTATGAAGTAGAAGAAGACGAGGAAAATGAAGAGGAAGAATAAGATGAATAATAAGAAGAAGTAGAAGAAGAAGAAGTGAAAGAGGAAGAAGAATATAAAGAGGAAGAAGAATATAAAGAGGAAGAAGACAAAGAAGAAGAAGAAGAAGAAGATGATGATGATGATGATGATGATGATGAAGTGGAAGATGAAGAGGATGAAAAAGTAGAGGAAAGAGAAAAAGAATTAGAAGAAGTGGAAGAAGAAGAAGAAAAAGAAAAAGAAAAAAAGAGAATGACAAAGATGAATAGGAATAATAAAAAGTATAATAAAAAGAAAAGAAAAAAAAAGAAGAAGAAAACTCGTAAGTAAAAAAATATAATAATGATAATGATGATGATGATAAATAAAATGAAAATTAAAAAAAAGAAAAAGAAAAAGAAGAAAAATAATGAGATAAAGATTAAGAAAAAGAAGAAAAAGAAGAAAAAAAGGAAAAATAAAATGAAGATGAAGAATAATAAGTAGAAGAAGATGAAGAATGAGAAGAAGAGGAAGAAGAAGAGGAACAAAAAGAGGAACAAGAAAACAACATAACAAAAAATGCTCTCAACTTCTAGAGAGAAAAAATCCATCTTCATAGAGAGAGAAAATCGCCATTTGAGCTCAAACCTAGCTCCTTTGAAGTGCAAAATGGTGGAAAATGACTTATTATTAAAAAACAAGTCATTTGCCTTGATAACAAAGGAGCCCGCGCCCCCTTCTCACTCGTTCAGAACAAAAAACGGGAACCCCGTTATCATTTTTTCAACCGAGGAGTTACAGAAGCTCACGGAGCCTTATCAATACATGCTTATTGGAAAATTCTCTCATGGCAGGCCTCGCCCGAGCGACATACAGCTATTCTTTTCCTCTTTGAAGCTCACGGGAAGGGTTAAACTTGCCGACTACGACGCGAAACATATGTTTATGCAGTTTTTTACAGTGGATGATTATTATCATTTATGGCATCGTGGTGTGTGGCAAGTTAATGGTTTTCTCATGCGAGTGCTGAAATGGACGAAGGACTTCAGTCCTAAGGTGGAGGCGCCACTTGCTCCGGAGATCAGGGCTTCCATTACACAAGATCAGAATCAAATGATGGAAAATATACCAGAGGAGGAAGAGGTAAAAAATGCGGTTTTTAATCGTGATAAAGACAGTGCAGCGGGCCCAGACGGCTGGAATAACTATTTTTATCAGCTAAATTGGCCCATTATTAAACATGACCTAGTTTTAGCAATTGCCAGCTTTTTCGCCGGTGCAGATATCCCTAAAGCCTAGGCAAACTCATACATAGTTCTTATTCCTAAAAAAGACGCCCCACAGATATGTGAGGATTTCAGGCCAATAAGCTTGTGTAATGCGATTTATAAGATTTTAGCCAAAATAATTCAGAATAGGTTAAGTAATATTTTGTCATTAATAATCTCACAAGAACAAACAAGTTTTGTTAAAAACAGACTAATGATTGAAAATATTAGGTTAGCATCAGAAATGATGAAAGACATTTCAACTAAAACAAGAGGGCACAATCTAGCTATTAAGTTGGATTTGTCCAAAGCATTTGACAGGGTTGAATGGGATGTACTTTACTTTGTACTGAGAAAATATGGTTTCTCCGAATTATGCATAGATTTAATTTATAGATGTGTTTCGAATGTTTGGGTTAGAATTATTATAAATGGAAATATAGGTGAAGAATTCAAACCAAAAAGAAGTCTAAGGAAGGGAGACCCCTTATCCCCCTTACTATTTGATATATATCTTGAATTGCTTATTCTTAATTTAAATAAAAGAATGTCGGAAGGGAAAATTTTACCTTTTAGACAACCTAAAAACACTCCGAGAATAGGTTGTTTGGCCTATGCTGATGATTTAATAATTTTAACAAATGCAAGTAAAGGATCTATAATATACCTTATAGAATTACTACAATTATTTGAATTAGAAACAGGTCAGGTTGTAAATAAAAAGAAGTGCCAGTTTATACTGGGAAAAAAAGCTTCGGAGAAAGATATAAACAAAATTAAAAATATAACTGGTTTCACACAAAATAAGGGAGCTTTAATTTATTTAGGCTGCCCAATATTTGAAGGGAAATTGAGAGAGGAATATTTAGCACCGCTGCAAGAAAAAATGAGAAAGAAAATAGCATGTTGGAAAGAGGGCTTATTGGGATTTGGGGGACAGATAACATTAATTTCGCAAGTGCTTCAAAGCACACTGGTTCATATCCTATCCGTTATACACCCTCCGAAGAAATTCACAAATAAAATAGAAATGGAAATGGCAAATTTTCTATGAGGTAAAAAGGATGGGAAGAATAAAATTCATTGGAAAAATTGGGAAGATATTTGTTATCCAAAAGCAGAGGCAGGTTTAGGAATAATCTCTCTGCAAGATATGGCCACCGCATGGGACTGCACAGGATGGTGAAGGTTGAAGGAAAATGATAGTCTTTGGGCAAAATATATGAGGGCAAGATATTTAGAAAAGCAGCTTAAGAAAGTTTCAAATAATTGGAAAGCCTTGGAAAAACAAAAGGAAAAAGTAGAATCTCATTCAATATTAAAAAAGAGTGGCTGGAAATGGATCCTAACACCACAAGGTAATTTTACACTTAAATCGGTAAAGGAATTAATTAGAAAAAAAAAGCCCGTTCAATCTATATCTAAATGGGTCTGGAAGGCAGGTATCCAACAGAAAATGTGCTCGCTAGCATGGAAAGTAACAGCAAATGCAATACCTGTGGATACTAATGTTCAAAGAAAGGGCATTAAAATGGTGTCTAGATGTGAATGCTGCTTAGAAAAAGAAGAATCTATGGATCACCTATTTTTGAAAGGTAAAATTGCCACACAGGTCTGGAAGAAATTTGATGAAACAAAGCAAATCGTTAAAAGAGAAGATGGTTTAATGGAACGAATTAAAACATGGGAAAAAGTAATTTCTACTAATCCTACTAGAATTTGGCTTAATATGTACTTACCACATGTAATAATATGGTGTATATGGAAGGCTCGAAATAGGAGTAGATAACATATCACAAGAAATTAGGCAGAAAATAAGTAACATATCAAATTTTAATCCTGTAATTTTAAATAAAATAGACACAGAAAAGAAAGCAGAACGGGAATGGTTCCTAAATATAAAAATAAATAAACAATATTGGGCGAAAAGTATCTCTTGGCACAAACCTCTGGAAGGAAAACTCTCCTTAAATACGGATGGAAGCTTTAATAGGGACACATGTATAGCGGGGGGAGGTGGGTTAATAAGAGATTCTACAAGGACAGTTATGAAAGCTTTTACTACAGTTAGTGTAGCAGCCTCGGCTCTACATTCAGAAATCAGAGCATTAAATATAGGTTTAAGTGTTTTAAAAAATTAGACTATAAGAATATTCAAATACAGGTAGATTCATTGTTATTAGTTAATTTAGTAACAAAGAAAATATCTCTTTGGAAACATGAAGAGGAATTAGAAATTATATTGAATCTCATAGAAGAACTGAATGCATCAATATTACATATATATAGGGAGCTAAACACCCCGGCAGACAATCTTGCAAGGGTAGGATCGCAAAAAGGAGAAGCAGAATATGATGAGGTTACTCTGCCGATAAAAATAAAAGGCCTAGTGGAACTAGACAAGAATGCAATTCCCTATGTAAGAGTTAGAAAGGGTAGAAAGTGAGAGGTAGTTAAAATATTAATAGATTATATAGGTATAATAGAAGAGGAAAGGTTAATGGTAAAGAATGGGGCTCCCTTGGCGAATATGGTATAAATGTATTTGTTTTTCTTAGCAGCGCAGCTCACTCAAAGCTTCATTCATTGGGAGGCAAGATTTGTTGGCACACGCATCATTTGCTTTAATTCTTTGTTTATTGTATGTTTAAAAGTTTAATTTATGCTTATGAGAACAATGTTGCAAGGTCATGTGTTAATTAATTAGTTAGGAAGCAAGAACATTAGACAGTTGGGGTATAGAATAGGTCTTGCTGTCATTAAGAAGCAAATTTTAGATTTGCTAAGGTTCAATGAGGTTACAGAAATGAAGCGGCTATGGGGGAAAAATGGAGCACAAAGTTGCTGGGATACAGCAATGAATTCCAGGTATAAATGGAAACATATATTATGCTGGAATGTTTTCTTGATGCATGAATATTAGAGAGATTAAAGTTAAACAAAGGAGGAGCACGTGAAGGCTATCTCACATTTTTACGTGGTAGAGAACACACAAAAGAAGTCTCTTGGATGCACTCCTGGAACAAAGTAAAGGCTGGAAAAATGTCTATTAAGAGACAAATACAGAATGAACATCTAAACCAAAAAAAAAAGACACAATTAATTACGTGTCCGTATACATAAGATTTCTTTAGATTTAAATTTTATTGCTTAAGTTAAGTTAGTTAGGAATGAGTCAAGGGTGTAAGGGGATTAAAGGGTAGACTCTAGTTTGTAAAAATGGTATTCCTCCGCCAAAAGAGAGGGTTATAATTCATAAACATCCTTTAAAAAAAAGAGGAACAAGAAGAAGAAGAAGAAGAAGAAGAAGAAGAAGAAAAAGTAAAAGAAAGAGAAGAAGAAATGGAATAAGGGGAATAAGAAGAAGAATAAAAAAATAAAAAGAAGAAAAAGTAGAAGAACAAGAAGAAAAATAAGAAGTAGAGGAAGATGAAGAAAAAGAAGAAGAAGATGTTGATGATAGTGGTAGTGGTGGTGATGAAGATGAAGAAGATGAAGGGGAGGAAAAATATGAATTAGAATAAGATGAACATGATGATGATAAAAACAAAAGGATGATATTGATGTTGATGAAGAAGAAGAAAAATATGATGAAGAAAAAAGAAGAAGAAATGGAGAAAGAAAAGTAAGAAAAAAAAGAAGAGGAAAAGAAGTAGAAGATGAAGTAAAAAAAGAAAAAAAAGATAATGACGTATAAGAAGAAAAATAAAAAATACAGGAAGAAATAATAGAAAAAGAGTATGGTGATGATGATGAATAAAAAAATAAATATGATGATGAATAAGAAGAAGAATATGATGATGATGATGATGATGAGGAAGAAGATGAAGATGAAGAATAATAAAATGACAATGAAAATAACAAAAGGATGATGAATAAAAAGATGAAGAATAATTAAAAGAAGATGTAGAAGAGGAAGAAGAAAAAGAAGAAGAACAAGAATAAGAAGAAATAGAAAAAGAAGAATATGAAGGAGTAGAGGAAAAAGAAAATGTCAAAGTGAAAGATAAACAAGAAGATTAAAAATACGAAGAAGAAGTAGAAGTAGAATAAAAATAAAAAGAAGTTGGAAAAGAAAAAGGAGGTGGAGCCGTGGAGGAGGAAAACAAAAAGAAAAAAAGATAAATAGAAGAAGATGATGATGATGATTAAGAAAAAAAGATGATGATGATGAAAAAAAAAAGATGATGATGATGAACATGTCAAAGAAGAAGAAGAGTTGAAGATGAAGATGAAGATGATAATGATAATGATAAAGAAATCAAGTAAACAAAGAAGAAGAAGAAGAAGAAGAAGAAGAAGAAGAAAAAGAAGAGGAAGTTGAAGAAGTAAATGTAGAAGATGATTATTATTAAGAAGAAGATAATTGAGATGAGGAAGATGAAGAAGAAGAGAAAGAATAAGAAGAAAAGGACAAATATATGAACAATAAGAAGAATATGTTGAAAAGAAGAAGAGGAAGAAGAAAAAGAATAGAAAGAAAAAGAAGAAGATGATGATGATTAAGAGGATGATGATAATGATGAGGGAGAAGAAAATGATGATGATGACGTTGAAGATGAAGAAAAAGAATACGAAGTAAAGAATGAAGAAGAATAAAAAAAGAGGAGTAGGAAGAAGATAAAGAAAAAGATGAAAAAGAAAAAGAAGAAGCTAAAAAAGAAGAAGCTGAAAAAGAAGAATAAGAAGCAGAAGCAGAAACAGAAGAAGAAGAAAAAGAAGAAGAAAAAGAAGAAGAAAAAGAAGAAGAAAAAGAAGAAGAAAAAGAAAAAGAAAAAGAAGATGTTGAAAAATAAGGAGGGAAATAGTAATAAAAAGGAAACTAAGAACAAGAAGAAGAAAAAAAATAAAGAATAATACGAAGATGATGATAATCAGGATGATGATGATGATGATGAACAAGAAAATGAAGAAGAAGATAATGAAAAATATTAAAATGGAAAAGAAGAAGAATAAGAAGATTATTTTGAAGAAGATGAATAGGAAGAAGAAGAAGTTGTAGGCGATGAAGAAGAATAAGAATAAAAAAAAGAAGAAGAATAATAAGAAGAAGTAGAAGAAGAAAGAGGAGGAGAAGTAGAGGAAGAAAAAAAATAAAAAGAGGAAGACAAAGAAAAAGAAGAAAATTAAGAAGATGATGATGAAAAAAAGAAGACGTAGATTAAGAAGAATAAGAAAAGAAAGAAGAAAAAGATGAAAAACAAAAAAAAAGTAAAGGAAGAAGAAAAAGAAGCAGAAAAAAAAGAAGAAAAAAAGAAGAAAAAAAGAAGAAAAAGAAGAATATGAAGAAGATGATGAAGAAGAAGAAAAGATAATGAATAAGAAGAATAAGAAGAATAAAAAGATGATAAAGTAGAAAAATAAGTATATTATAATTATAATGAAGAAGATGTTGATGATGATGAAAATGATAAAAAAAAGACGAAGAAAAAAAAGTCTGTTGAATAAGTAAAAGAAGAAGAATATGAAAAAGATAATAATAATAATAATTATAACAAGAAGAAGCCAAAAAAAATAAAGAAGAATAAGCAAAAGAAGAAAAATAAAGAAAATGAGGAATAAAAAAAAGAAGAAGATGATGATGATGACAATGAAGAAGAAGAAGAAGAATAAAATGATGATGATAAAGTAGAAAAGGAAGAAGAAGAAGAAGAAAAAAAAAAGAAGAATGTCGATAATGAAAAGAACAAGATTATTAAAAAGAAGAAGATAATGAAGAAAAAAAGATAAAGTTGAACAATAATGAGAAAAAAAATGAAGAAAAAGAAGATGATGATGAAGAAAATAAGGAAGAAGAATAAAATGATGATGACAAAGAAGAATAAAAAGAAGATAATGATTATGGTTAAGATTAAGATTAAGAAGAATATGGTGAAGAATAAGATAAAGAATAAGAAGAATAAAAAAATGATGTTGATGATTTAGTAGAAGAATAAGTAAAAGAGGAAGAAAAAGAAGAATTAGACATAAGAAGTAGAAGAAGATAATGAAAAAGAAATAGAATAAGTGGAAGGAGATGAAGAGGAGGAGAAAGGAAAATTAGAAGAATAAGGAAAAGAAGAGGTAGAAAAATAAGAGAAAGAAAAAAAAGAATAAGATGATGATGAAGAGGTAGAAGAAGAAGAGAAGGAAGAGAGAAAAGAATGAGAAGTGAAAGATAGAAAAGAAGAATATGAAAAAGAAGAAGAATATAATAATGATGATGATGAGGATGAGGTTGGGGATGAAAAAAATGAATAATATAAAGAATAATAAGGAGAATAATAATAATAATAATAATAATAATAACAAGTAGAAACAGAAGAAGAAGAAGAAGAAAAGGAATAGGAATAAGATAGAGAAGAAGAAAAAGAAGATGATGATGAAAATGTGGAAGAATAATAAGAATAAAAGAAGAGATAAAAAATAAGAAGAAAAAGTGGATGAAGAAGAAAAAAAAATAATTAAAAAAGAAGAATAAAAAAAAGAAAATGAAAAAGAAGAATAAGAATAAGACTCTTAAGAAAAAGAATATGATGATGATGATGATAAAGATTAAGAAGATGAAGAATGAGAAGATAAAGATGAAAAATAAAATATGAAGATGAAAAATAAAAACACAGAGAAAAAAATGAAAAAGTAGAAGAAGACTAAAAAGATGGTAAAAAAGAAAAAGTACAAAAAAAAGAAGAGAAAAAAGAAGAAGAAAAAAAAACAAAAAGAAGAGGTACAACAAGAAGATTATGATGATAATGAAGATGATGATGGTGGTGATGATGATGGTGGTAATGATGATCATGGTTGTGATAACAATGAAGAAGATGATTACAAAAAGATCAAGTATAAGAAGAAGAAGATGATGATAATAAAGAATAAGATGTTGATAATGATGAAGTAGAAGAAGAAAATAAAGATGAAGTAGAAGATGAATAATTAGTGTAGGAAGAAAGAAAAGAAGAAAAAGGAAAAGAATAAGATGATGATGATGATGATGATGAATAATAAGAAGAATATAATGATGAATAAGAAGAAGATTATGATGATGTTGATAATCATGATGATGAAGACAAAGAAGAAGAAGAAGATGATGATGATGATGATGATGATGAACAATAAAATGAGGAAGATAAATAATATAAAGATGATTAAGAAGATGGAGAGGAAGTAGAAGAATAAAAAATAGAAGAGGAGGAAGAAGAATAAGAATAAGAACAATAAGAAGTAGAAAAAGTAGAAGAAGAAGAATATGAAGAAGTAGAGGAAGAAAAAAATGAAAAAGTGGAAGACAAAGAAGATGAGGAAGAAGAAAAATATGATGAAGAAAAAGAAAAGAAGATGATGATAAAAAAAAGGAAAATAAGAAGTAGAAGTAGAAAAAAATGATAAGAATAAGAAAAGCTCAAAAAGGAAAAGAACAATAAGAAAAATAAAAAGAAAAGGAACAAGAAGAAAGAAGAAGAAGAAGAAGAATGATGATGATGATGATGAAATGAAAGAAGAAAATAAAGAAGAAGAAGAAGAATTATAATAATAATAATAATAATAAAAAGAAGAAGTTGAAGAAGTAAAAGTAGAAGAAAGTGATAAATATGAAGAATATGAAAAAGTAGAAGAAAAATAAAACATAAAATGTAAAGAAGAAGAATTAAAAGATGAAGAAGAAGATGAATAGAAGAAGAAGATATTGATGATGATGATGATGATGATGATGATGATAAAGAAGAAGAAGAGAATGATGATGATGATGTTGAAGAAGTAAAAGAAGAATAAGATGAAAAAAAAGAAAAAATGGAGAAGGAAAAAGAAAAATAAAAAGAAAAAAAGTAGAGAAAAAAATAGAAGAATAATAAAAAAAAGAAGTAGATTAGCTAGAACAAGAGGAAGTAGTCATAGAGAAAGAAAGAGATGAAGAAGAAAAAAAAAGAAGAATAAAATGTTGAAGAATAAGAAGGAAAACAACATTGAAAATACGTAAAAGAAGAAGGATAAAAAAATGAAGAAGAAGATGATGAAAAATAATAAAATGAAGAATGATAAGAAAAAGAAGATGGTGTCGAAGAAGAAGAAGTACTAGAAAACGAGGAAAAGGGAGAAAAAAAATAAGAAGAAAAAGAATAAGATGAAAAACAAGTAGAAGGAGAATGAGGAGGAAGACAAAGAAAAAGTGAAATTCGAAGAAGAAGAAAATGAAGATGAAGAAAAAGAAAAGAAGAAGAAGTAGAAAAAAAATAAGAATAAGAAGAAGTAGATATAAAAGAAAAAAGAAAAATGAGAAGAAGGATAAGGAAATGAAAAAGAAGAAGAATGAAAATAAAAAGAAGAAGAATGAAAATAAAAAGAAGAAGAATGAAAATAAAAAGAAGAAGAAGAAGAAGAATGAAAAGAAAAAGAAGAAAAGAATGAAAAGAAAAAGAAGAAGTTGATGATGATAAAATAGAGAGAAAAAACAAGAAGAATATGAAGAAGAAGAAGAAAGATGATACTAATGATTTTGAAGAAGAAGAAGAAGAAGACGAAAAAGAAAAAGAAAAAGATGATGATGAAGATTTAAATAAAGAAGAATAAAAAAAAGAGAAAGTTGAAAAAGAATATGATGAAAAGAAGAAGATGATCATGTAGAAGTAGAAGAGAAAAAATAACAATAAGAAGACAAATTAATTGAAGAAGAAGAAGAATAAGTAGAAGAGGAGGAGGAGGAGGAGGAGGAGGAGAAAAATAAGAAGAAAAAAAAAAGAAGAGAAAAAAAAATAAAAGAACAAGAAGATTATGATGATGATGATGATAATGAGCAAAAAGATGATAAAAAAGATGAATAAAATATTAATGATGAAGTAGAAGAAGAAGATCATGAAGAAGAAGAAAAAAAATAAGATAATGATAAAAGAGAGAAAGAATGTTAATAATGAAGAAGAGTATGATGAAGAATAATAAAAAGACACTGAAGAAAAAGAAGATAAATTTGAAGAAGTAAAAAAAAACAAGAAGAAGAAGATGATGATGATGATTATAAAAATAAGATAAAGAAGAAGAATAAAATGATGATGATGATGATGATGATGAATACAATGACAATGATGATGATGATGATGACAATGATGAATATGAAGAAGATGAAGATTTAGTAGAAGAAGAAGTGGTAGTAGTAGTAGAGGATGAAGTAGATATAAGAAGAAGAACCAGAGGAAGAAATTGATGAAGAGGAGAAGGGTGAAGAAAAACAAAAAGAAAAAGATGAAGAATAATAATAAAAATAAAAAAGAATAACATGATGATGAATAAGTGGTAGAGGAAGAAAAGGAAGGAAAAGAAGAAGGTGTAAATCAAAAAATAAGAAGGTTAAAAAGAAGAAGAATAAGATGATGCTAATGATAAAGAAGAGGAGGAGGAGGAGACGATGAAGATAAAAAAAGAAGAGGAAGAAGAAAAAGAGGGAGAAGAAGAAAAATAAGAGGAATAATACAAAGAAGAAGAGGAAAATAAGAGGAAGAATAAGAAGAGGAAGAAGAATAATAATAAAAATAAGACTTATAAGAAGAACATAATAATGATGCTGATGATGAAGATAAATAATAAGAGGATGAAAATAAGAAGATGATGAAGATGAAAAATAAGAAGAAAAACATGAAGATGAAGATGAAAAAAAACAAGAAGAACAAGAAGAAGGATAATAATAATTAGAAGAAGTAGAAGAAAAAGATGATGATGATGATGATGATGATGAAAAAAGATGGTGAAAAAGATAGTGAAAAAGACGATGAGGAAAAAAAAAGAAAAAAAAGAAAAGAAGAAGAAGAGGTAGAAGAAAAGAGATAGAAGAAGAAAAAGAAAAAGAGAAATAAGAAGAATGTGTAAAAGAAGAAAAAGCATAACAAGAACAAGAAAAAGAATGATAAAAAAATAAGTAGAATAAGTATAAGAAAAAGAAGAAGATGATGATGATAAATATGATGAATTATCATCATCATTATCATAAATTATAGTAAATAAGTATAAGAAGAAGTATAACTAAAACTATTTATTTTTAAAAATGTATTTAAAATAAATTATTGTAAATCATTTATATAAAAACAAGTATATATGAATACATATACAAATACATACATATGTGTGTGTGTGTGTGTGTCTATAATTGCATATGTGTGTGTGCGTGTGTGTGTGTGTAAATTAAACTAAGTTTTTGATTTTGAAAATATATTTAAAATAAATTTTTGTAAATTGTTTATATAAAAATCAATATATATATATATATATATATATATATATAGTGTGTGTGTGTGTGTGTTTGTTTGTTTGTGTGTATATGTAATTAAAAGTTTAAAATTTTAAAAATTTATTTTAAATTATTTATTATAAATTGTTTATATTGAAAACAAATGTGTGTGTGTGTGTGTGTGTGTGTGTGTGTGTGTGTGTGTATGTATATGTGTGTATACATATATAGATGCATGTGTATATTATGTGCATTTATATACATATAAGTATATTGATGTATTTTGAACAATACTTTTCTATATATTGATGCATTGACAATAGTGTATATATTTATATGTACACATATTCATTTATGGGTATGTAAATTAAGTATTGTTTAAGTAATTATGTAATTTTTACTTATGTCAAATATTGTAACATATTTATTAATTATTTTTGCTAATTCATAATTAAAATGACTAACATAGAATTTATGAAAATTATAGATTTCTTTTACATATTGAAAGAAAATGGATGGTGAGATATTTTTCTTCATTCATGAAGTTGTAGATTTGATCAAAAATAATGATGAATCAGTTGAATATAAGGGTTTCATATGAAATCTATTCTTCTTCATCATGAATCATGTTTCACTCACTTGTTAATCAGATATGTGTTGAAATGAGCATGGAGTTAAATTTTTTCAGCATTTATTTCACTGTAAATTTTGATCTTTCTTGTTTGCTTCCACTTGTATATGATACATTTTAATGAAACATATTGTTGTATTTATCCGACCCCAATTAATGTTGCAAAGCAAGAAGTCTTTCAAATAACAAGGTATTATATTCTATATTTTCATGAATGTTATTACAAATATTTGATGTTATATTCAAAATTTCTTTATTATTAAATTTATATAATTTCCATGTTTCATTGCATCTATAGATTGGCAATCATATACATTTATTAATTATCATAGCTTTTCATCAAGATGTGCTAAAGTATATGGTTCTACACTTGAGGTAACTCTGTATGATAATACTATTATGGGGATAGGCCAAACACCTTTGAGTGCAAGTAAATATCATGATACAGTTTGCTTAATGTCTTTAGTTAGAAGATTTAAACATAAATTTAAGAGGAATTACCTAAGACACATGACAATGATATGAAATATCATTGATTGTCCTTGGAAAATTACTTGTCAAGCAATTGGAAATTCTAAAATTGTTCAAGTAGATACTTTCAATAATATTCATAATCATTCTTTAGATGATATTATTGTATATGTTCTTGTTAGACCTAGTAAATCATTAGTTATCATTGATAAAATCATCCAAATTATCTACTAGGAAAAATATGTAGGAATTGTATTCGAAATCATGGATTAAATATTTCTTACAATCAAGCATAGCATGTAAAGGAGAAGGCAAAGGAACATATATTTGGAGTTTCATATAATTATTTAAAATTTTTAACTTGGATGTGAGTGTATTGTTGAAACTAACTCAGAAAGTTTTGTCAAGTATACTAATCCTGAAGATGAGAATTCTGAGCAAATTTTTGTTGTGTATTCCATATCTATTCAATGTTTTGTTATGGATTATCGGCCAATTATTATTATTGACTCATCTTATATGAGTGGAACCTATGATGAAACTTTTTTCTTTGCAATAATATATGGTGTCAATGATTTGATGTTTCTTTTAAATTTTGGAGTGATGGTTCGAAAAATTATGATAATTGGTTTTGATTTTTTGAAAATTTGAAAATAATTATTAATGATAGATATGTCATATTTGATAGATATCCAGCTCTTTTGCATGTAGTTTCACAGTTATTTGGTATTAAAAATCATACATATTATTATCATCATTTAAAAGAGAATTTCAATAGTTATTTGGGGAAACATAATACAAAAGAGAGGAAGGAGAAAGAGAATGCTCTCAAGTGGTTGGATAGTATTGCATATGCAAGGTTGGATTATGATTATGTTATATGTTTGATAGAACATGAAAAATTTAGCAACTTGGGTTGAATCAAATGAACTAGAATATTGAGACATCAAAATTCCCAAAAAAATGATCAAATAAAATGACAACTAATCTTGTTGAATCTTTCAATTCTTGGGTTCATGTGGAATGACATTGTTCAATTTATAGTTTTTTAACGAGGTATTAAACATAGTTAGGTGTGATATTGGTTAAGCATAAGGAAGAGACAATTGGTTGGAAAGGAAATATTGGTCCTAAAATTAAAGATCATGTAGTGTCTAATATTTTCAAAGGAAAATTATTACAAGTTTCCCAATTTATGAATGATATTTTTGCAGTTTTCATTACATCAGATTACATTAATGTAGGTATTATTAATAGGAAGTGTACTTGTAGAGGTTGAAAAATATTGGGTTTCACAAGTGAGCATGCATGTGTAGCGTTACTTCAATAGGTCAGTTCATGATTAATTTTGTTAATGATTGATATAAATTTTAAAAGCAAGAATTGATATATTCATGTAGGAATAGAGACACATGACATGCCACCAGTTTGTGATTATGGTATTGTATGTGATATTTTGGGTATAATTCACTTCTATTTACTTCTTCCTAAGTCCAAACGTCAACCTAGAAGATCATAATTTTTTTTTTGATTCTCAAATGATGAACAAATAGATAGTATATTGTTGAAGATGTAATAAGAAAGGACGCAATAGAAAGACGTATAAAATTTATATGGTTTGATGCATTTTTTTCTTTTTAATGTTACCTTTTGATTTATCTTGTTAACTCTTATTTATGACTTTTTATTTGGTTAACATATTTTTGTTGGACATTATTTCACTTAATATCATTCATACATGGTTTTGTTGGATATTGTATAAATTATTGATATGTATCCATGTATTTTAGGAACTTAATTATAAGTTTGCCAACATTTTCAATGTTTTTATTGTATTTTTTAATATTTGTATACATCATTATGATTTATATATGTCAAGGGTTTGCATTTTTTTTTCACTGAATATGATGCAAGTATAATGCATTTTTAATAAAATAATCATTGGTTGAAATTGATGTTATACATTTCAAAATAGAATACAATATGTGTGTAATAAATGCTTTTTTTTAATGCTATGATATCTATGTGATGTAGTTTGTATTTATAAAGATGAATCGTTAAAATAAAATTCATTTACATAATAATATTTGCACCTCATTTAATTATATGCAATATGTTATCTTTATTATAAATAAAAAAAAATCTTGAATCTATTTTTTGATTACAAAAAATTATATGGTCAAGTATTTATTTTGAAAATAATTTTAAAATTAATTATTTAAGAAAACAATTTCATATATATATATATATATATATGGTTATTTATTTATTTTCAATACAATAAAATAAAATAATCTATAGAAATATAAACTCATACATCTATATAGCAATTTGTTTGAACATAATTAAAGAATTACTAGATTTTTTTTTTCAAAACATAAAAGAGATGTATTTATATTCACTACATTATATTTGTTTGATTATTATAGTTTGAAAATAACTTATTAATAACAATAAATTATAAGTGGAAATTTAACACAACTTTTTTAAGAAAAATGGAATTATATTATTTATTTATTTACTACATTTTCATTTTCAACAAAATTGTAAAAACAAAATTTATGACATTTTCATATATACTTACATATGAATTCTAATCATAAATTCATTTTCAACATAATTCTAAAAACAAAATTTATTAGAAACTTGTAAATACATTTACACACACACACACACACACACACACACACACACACACTTGTTTTTAATATGTACAATTTACAATAATTTATTTTAAATACATTTTCAAAATCAAAAAGTTTTAATTACATTTACACACAGAGACACACGCACACACGCACGCGCACTCGCAGACACACGCACACACGCACACACGCACGCGCACTCGCAGACACGCACACACCCACACACACGCACATGTATATATATGTCTATACATTCATCTTTAATATACACGATTTATAATATTTTATTTTAATTAAATTTTTAAAATTAAAAAATTTTAAATACATTTACATACACATATACACACACATTTGTTTTGAACATAATAAATAATTTACAATAATTTATTTTAAATAAATTTTCAAAATCAAAAACTTTTAATTGCATTTACATATATATACTTATATATGTAAATGTGTGTGTGTGTGGGTGTACAGTAGTGTGCGGATACACACACACACACACACACACACACACACACATGCATGTATAAAGTTTAGTCACTTTTTTTTGAAAATTTAGAAACATGCGTGGATATATATATATATATATATATATATATATATATATATATATATATATATGAACATACAAATGTACATAAGTGTATATGCAGATTTACACAAGTACAATAGTGTATATGGACATGTTTATATATGAATATATATATATATATATATATATATATATATGCGCATATATATATGTACAAATAAACATAAAATTTCATAAGAGAAAACTCATGCACAGACTAACATTTTCAAACCACAAATTCATGAGAAATCAAGGAGACAAATTATTAGTGAGAAAAGGATGCGTAATTTCGGATGAGATAGAAGGTGAAGGGAAGAAGATAG
Organism: Sapria himalayana; assembly: GCA_029783825.1. Classification (NCBI taxonomy): domain Eukaryota; kingdom Viridiplantae; phylum Streptophyta; class Magnoliopsida; order Malpighiales; family Rafflesiaceae; genus Sapria; species Sapria himalayana. Next base: position 22,307 of record JAREIK010006949.1, on the reverse strand, counting down.
AATTTACATATGTACCGTTTGTATACATACCGTGCCATTTATTGACATGAAGAATATGCAAGGAAGAAGATGCATGGAAGAAGATGCGAGGAAGAAGATGACGAGAATTCAAAATTCAGTGCAAACACATTCTGCTAGATTCTCAGAGGAAGAAGATGATGAGATTCTAGTAAATTCCCTAAGAGTTTTGGGCGAGGGGCGGGGAAGAAGTAGTAGTAGTATTACTACTACTTCTACTATTACTATTACTATTACTATTTTTTTTCTTTTTTTTTTGTTCATCTTCTCAATCATCTTCTTTTTCCTCTCTTTTTTTTTCTTTATATTTATCTTCTTCTTATTCTTTTTATTCTTTCTCTTTCTTCTTATTATTTTTTTCTACTTCATCAACTACTTTTTTTTCATCATTATAATCTTCTTTTTCTACTTCAATTTCTTCTTTATTTCCTTCTTCTTTGTATGTTTCTTCTACTTTTTTTTAATTCATCCTCTCCTTTTTTGTATTCTTCTACTAATTATTCTTTTTTTATTCTTTTTTCTTTTCTTTTTATTCTTCTTTTTATTCTTCGTTTTATTTTTTTTTTCTTTTCTTTTCTATTTTCCTATTCAGCATTATTATCATTATCTTCTTCATCATTATCTTCTTCACCTTACTCTTCATAATCTTCTTCATCTTACTTATCATCATCATCATCTGCTTTTTCATTTTTTTTCTTTTTTATCTTCCTCAGCATCATGATCATAATCATAATCATAATCATAATCATCTTCTTATTATTATTCATATTTTAGTTTTTTTTTCTTCTTCATTATTTTCATCATCATCATTATCATGATCTTTTTATTCTTCTTTTTCTTTAACTACTATAATATTTTTTTTTCTACTTCATCATCTTATTCTTTTTCTTTATCTTTCACTTATTATTTTTATGTTATTTCTTTCTCTCTTTTTTTCTTCCTTTTTTTTCCTTTTCTTTTATTTCTTCTTCTACTTCTATTTCTTTTTTTTCTTATTCTCACCCTTGTTCTTCTCTTTTTTCATCATTTTCTTCATCTTTTACTTCATCATCATTATAATCATCATTATCTTCATCATCTCCATTTTTTTTCTTCTTTTGTTTCTTCTTCTTGTTCTTTTTTTTTCTTCTATTTTTTCTTCTTTTTCTTCTTTTATCTTGTATTTTTTATCTTCTTATTTTTCCTATTCTTCTTTTTATTATTCTTTCTCATCATCTTCTTTCTCATCTTATTCTCTTTCTTTTATGTCTTCCTCTTCTTCTTCCTTTTCTTTTAATTATTATTCTTCATCATTATTTTGTTCTTATTATTCATCATTATCTTGTTCTTTTTCTTCTTTATCATCATCTTCTTCTTCTTGTTCTTTTTCTTCATCATCATCATCATCTCTTCTTCTTGTTGTTCTTCTTCTTATGTCTTATTATTATTTTTTTATTTTTTCACTTTTTTTCTTCTTATCTTTTTTCTTTTACTTCTACTTTTTTTCTTCTTCCTTTTCTTCTACTTCATCTTCATTTTTTTTTCTTCGTATTCTTATTCATCTTCTTTTGCCTCCTTTCTTTTTCTTTTCTTATTCATCTTTAATTTTTCTACTTCATTTTCTTCTTTTTTAATTTCATATTCTTCATCTTTTTCTACTTATTTATCTTCTTCTTATTCATTTTCTTCATCTTCTTATTTTTTATTTTATTCATCTTTTTTTTATCATGATCATCTGTCTTTTTATTTCGTCTCCATATTTATCTTCTTCTTCGTCTTCTTCAAATATAACTTTTTTTTTCTCTCCCTATTCTTCTTTTTATTATTATTCCTCTTCTACTACTTATTTTTATTATTCTTTTTCTTCTTGTTTTTTTTATCTTTATCTTTATCTTCTAGTTCTTTTTCTTCTTCAACACCATCTTCTTCTTCTTCAACATCACCATCATCATTATTATAATTTTCTTCTTCTTCTTCTTCATAATTTTTTTTCTTCACCATCTTCTACATCTTTTCATCATCATCTTATTCTTTTTTTCTTTTATTATTATTATTATTATTATTATTATTATTATTATTATTATTATTATTACTATTATTATTTTTCTATTTTTTGTTCTTCATCTTCATATTATTCATATTATTCTTATTATTCTTTTTTTTATATTTTTCTTTATCTTTATCTTTATCTTCTTTTTCTTTTTTTTCTTCTTTTATTATTTTTTTTATCTTCATCATGTCAGAATGCATTTTTTTTTCGCCTCCTAAGCACCATGGAATAGGCATATCACTACAATGGAATGGCCTTATCGAGCCTCCTTTGATAGCTCCTTGTATTATGAAGTTTGAATAACTTCACCGTTGATCCCTTGTAACTGCTTGATCTAGTTCTTCCAAAGAAACCCCATGGTTAACTATTTCCAATTGCACACAATGAAACCTAGCATTTCAAGCCATTGAATTCCTAGAACTAGATCCAATCCTATCAGAGGAAGAGAGTAAAGAGTTAAAGAGAAAAAAGTGCCTTGGAGATCCACTTGCACCTCTTCAAAATGCCTTTGGAATTTTAGTCTGTCACCGTTAGCTATTCGCACCGTGAGCCTCTCGGTTGGCACAACTAGAAACCTCAATTAATTAGCCAATCTCACACTAATGAAGTTGTGAGTTGACCCACTGTATATGAGTTTGATAATTTCGTGGGAGCTGATCATGGCAACTACATGCATTGTCTTAGGTGTGGACCATCCCATTAATGCATGCAACATAATCTCTGGTTCGAGGGGATTCTCTTGATTTTCTTATGCTAGTTCTCTTATGGGGTCATTGCAGAATGCATTGTTGTTGTCCTCGCGTCCTTCTAGCATAAGTATATGTGGTCCTTAACATTTATGTCCTATAGTAAACTTTTCATTGCAATTAAAACATAAATCTTGGAGACATTATCGATAGGCTGAGTAAGTCAGTCTACTTCCTTACTTTAATCCATCCCTTTATAGCCAAGGATGTCGTAGAAAAATTTGTGGAAGCTATTGTTAAGCCACATGGGATGCACAGATCAATCGTTAATGATCGTGACCCCATTTTTGTGACCAACTTTTGGCAAAAGTTCTTCAAGATGTTGGGCTCCAAACTACAACTGATGTCCACATATCACCCACAAATTGATGGAAAAATGGAGGTCGTCAACTAATGCGTCAAATAGTATGCCAGATGCTTTGTACATTAGCACCCACACAAATGAAACTTCTACTTACCTTGGGATGAATACTAGTACAATACCACCTACCACATCTCCACTAAAATGACCCCTTTTCAAACATTGTATGGTATACCACCCATCATTCCTTCATGCAGGGAGTGCGTATCACCAGTGCATGAAGTTGATCAGCAACTAAGAAACAAAGATAAAATACTCCAACAGCTCAAGGCCAACCTTGCACACTCGATTAATTAGATGAAACAATTAGTAGATAAAAAGTGATGAGATGTGTCATTCAAGGTTGGAGAGTTAGTACTTTTTAGGCTACATCCATACCACCAACAAACCATTTTTCAATAGATGTTCTCCAAAAATTAGCATGTCATTTCAATGAACCCTATCAAATCTTGGAGAAAATTGGTTCAAGTGCATACAAGCTCCACTTACTAGAGGGATTGCATATTCATCTTGTATTTCACATGGCCATACTCAAACGGTACAACACTAAAGAAGAAAATGGGATGAACTTGAGCAACAAGCTACCATAATTCACTAACAAGGGGAAAATCATACTAAAGTCATGTGCAATACTAGATCACCACTGGCCATACTCTACTTGTAAAAGGATCAATGCGGGAGCCCACCAAACAATTGTTAGAAAGGTTTCCAGGAGTGGACCTTGAGGACAAGGATCCACCTAATGAGGGAGGCATTCGATAAGCCACATCAGTCAGCAAGGGCCCATAGGCCTAATCAACATGGGAACCCACCAAACAACTATTGGAAAGGTTTCCGATAGTAGACCTTGAGGACAAGGATCCACCTAATGAGGGAGGTATTGATAAGCCACGTCGATCAGGAAGGGCCCATGGGCCTAATCCCAAATACTAGGTCTTTGGTGATGGTTTCAAGTTTTACATCATTAGTTATGCTTTGTGTTTTTAGTTATGCTTTGTGTTTTCGTCAGTTATGCTTTGCTATAGTTCATCCCATTTTCTTCATTAGTATTGTGCAATCTGAGTAGGTACATGTAAAATATAGGACGAATGTGCGATCCCTCTAGTAAGTGGAGCTTGTATGCTCTCGAACTGATTTTCTCAAAGATTTTATAAGGCTCATAGAAATGTCATGCTAATCTCTAGTGAACTCTTTTGAAAATGATTTGCTGGTGGTATGGATGTAGCCTTAGAAGCACCAACTCTCCAAACCTTGAACGACATGTCTCATCATTTCTTTATATACTATTTATTTTATCAGATTAATCGAGTGTGCATTGTTGGCCTTGAGTTGTTGGAGCAATTCATCCATGTTTCTTAGTTACTGATCAAATTCATGCACTAGCTATAGGTCCTCGCATCGACTCAAGCATTTAAAAAATAAATAAGTAGAAGAACAACAATAGTTTGGAATCACTTTAATATAATACAACAAAAAAATATTAGGGGTATCGAAGAAGAATTGACACAATACAAATATTATAAAAAAATTTTAACTTGTAAGAGTTCATGTAGGACTGTGCATCTTAAAATGCATGTCGAACAATCCACCAGGGGATATTGTGCATTATATCCTAGACAAACCAAACTCAGTAGTGCATTCTTTGAGGCTAGATCCAATTCAGACTTAATGTTGACCCTCTTCATATGCCGCAAAAAGTTTGGGAGGGAAGGTATGGTCAGACTGGTTACAATGATGGAATTTCCGATTAGGTTTTCGAAGGATCCAAGTGTAGTCAGTTTTATGTAGACTTATTTTTAGCATACATATCATAGGATTCTTAGGTTCACATCTAGGAACGACATGCTAAAATACTATAACTTAGAAAAAGAAATAATAATTAATGAATTTAAGCATTATAGAAGAGTGGTTTCCGTGACATTTGATATAGGGACTAGTCACAATGATGCATCATATGTATGCCTCATTGCCTACTATGTAGATTCAACATGAACACGAGATAAAAAAAATATTAGGAATCTCAGATTTTCTCTATCCTCGTGATGCTCCATCAAATTATGAGTGCATGATATAAATCTTTAAAGAATATACTATTCAAAATAAAATATATAGTATTATATTTGATAATACATCAAACAATGGACTAACCATTAACATGTTTATTAGGATTATTAGAGATTGATCATTAGAAAAGATTTTCCACGTTTGATGCATGTGTCACATCATTAACCTCATTGTACAAGTGGGGGTGAAGATTATTTCCTCCACTTTAGAAAATATTAATAACTCACTAAAATTTCTTTGTATACCTCGTAGACAATAGTTCGGTACCCAATGTTTGTCTACGGGTCTAAAAAAAGAAATTCTAATCGAATGTGATATATTATTAGAATTACACACAGCTTATGTTAGAGTCATGCATTTGATACGAACACGTAATATCAGACTACATCAATAGCAAGAATGACGAACTTATTATTGACAACACTGACTATACTATAAAAATTTTATTTATGGAAGTCCTGAGACTTTTTAATGACACGACAAACATATATTCATCGATTTATACTCTTATGACTTGCTTTGCACTCATGTACATATGCAATATTAGTAGCATATTTAGGAAGTTTAAAGATGACCCAACACTTAGCGATATGGTTGTAGAGATGGAAAACCAAGTACTTAAAGTACTGGTCTACTATTCTATTTATTTATTGTCTAGCTATCTGCATGGACCCTAGTATTATGATAGAAGAGATAGAAATTATTTTGATATACATATCATCGTGCAAGAACCAGGAAGACCAATTTGAAGTGTTCATTCACGAGAAGTTGACTGAGTTCTTTACATACTATGATACTATGTATGGTAATAGTAGTAGTAGTGAGGCTTCGAGGATGAACATGAATATCATATTCGAAGATTATGACTTTTCTATTTAGTTAGCGAGGAAGAAATGATGGGGTGGACCATCAAATAGGAATGAGCTATCTTGGTACTTAGATACTGATTATTGACTCCTCTAGTGTCGATCATAATATTAGAGTCAGCCTTTTCTATTGTAGTGAATGTGATTTTAGATAAAAGATTCAAATTATGGTCAGATCTTGCTGAGGAATTAGCAAGCATGAAAGATTCAAAGGATTCAAGCTTGAACATCCAAGATCTTACTAGGACTACAGTAAAAGTGGATAAGTTAGTTGCTGATGATGATTCGTAGAACATTGATGTTGATGATAACTAATGACTGATATGAGATTTAAGCATTGATGATTGAGCTAAACAACTAAACCTACTTAACTACCTACAGCCTACTATTATAGATACACGAATACTAATATCATCATTGATCATACACTGATGATATTTATTATTTTTATTTATCATTTTTAGATTGCCTTTTTTTTGTTATTTTTCTTTAAAGCTAGATTTAGACACTTATATTTTTGTGATTGGCATTGAATTGGATTCATATTTTATTAATTCAGACACTGAAACTGCTATTAATTCAAATACTTGTTAGTTTTAAATTTTAGTTGTTTATGTATTATTAATTTAATAAATTAAATATTAAATAATTAATTAATTATTTTAATTTAAGTTTTAAATAATTAAAATTTAAATTTTTTTGATAATTTTGAATTTGGGATTAACATTTTTCCAAACGGCCCGAACTCAGCTCAAATCAGACCCAAAAGGCTAAATTTTGCCCCAAACCTGGCCGAAATGGGTCAGGTTCGGCCACTCCATGCACGACCTGGCCCGAAAAACTTAAAAGGCGGGCCAGGGAGCTGTTCCGAGCCATCTTTGTTGAAGCTGTGTCATGCTAGACACAACATTATGACCCGATTGGGCCACCTAAAATAGGCATGCCCATCCCGAGCTGGCCTGTTTGACACCTTTAGTGCTATGCCAAGCATTGCTGAACCTGGCTGGGGCGGAGCTTTTCGGCCTATTTGACACCTCTACAACCCCCACCAATGACTCAATCTTGCAGATGACCCTGTTTACCCCCAAATATTTGGGATTAAGCCTTTGGGCCCTTGCCGAGTGACGTAGCTTATCAAATTTTACTTTAATCATGAGATCTATATAGAGGCTAAGTGAAAGGTCATATCTAATAGATCCTCTTGGGCATTTCCTATGAGTTGAATTGATTGCGAAAACTTTTCTCACCCTTTTGCTATGACGAACTTATAAAATTTTAAGAAAGTAGAGGTTAACATGAAAAGTCCTTTGGGGGAATTAACTATTCTAGATTTCCTAGAATATTGAGGGAACGAATCCTCAAATGCTTATATAAGAAGCATGTCCAACTTTATCTCAAGATACACATGAAAAAAAATTATATCTTTCTACTCTATTATTAAGAATAAAGAGTACGTATTATCCTATTTGTCAAGATTGGTTTATGGCACTCCAACATCCAAATGAAGATGGGGCATTGATTTTGATGATCAAGTAAATCACACCGCAACCCCATTAAAGAAGTCATACTTCAACAAAAATTAAGGTCATACAAAAAAAAAAATCAGTGTACATTCAAGTATAACCCCATAACAAGGGACCCTGTTGGAGCACCCCGAGCAAAGTTAGAACAATTTTTTTTTGCTAGGCACTCCTCGGCTAGTTGACCTCAAGAAAAATAAACTCTTAAATATAATATCTCTATATAATCAGGAGCATCGCTAATATAAGGACCCCACAAATCAATATATTTATTAATTTAGTACTTGTCGAACATTAGTAATTCACAAATGAAGAAATTATGTTTTGGTGCACTCTCATTAAATATTTACAAAAACATAATTAACTTTTTATATTTGTTTAAAAAATAGACCAAACTCTTAACAGATTAAAATTGGGTGTAATCAAATAGAGTAATATCAAATTACCTTTAATTATATTTCACTCCCCCTCTCTACTCAGCCTATCCTGTAAAACTCTCACCTCCCCCTAGCTTGACGCCCTTCGCCCCTCATGGAGCTCCATGATGAAACTCACTGGAGCTCCACGAGCTCCCTCCATGAAACTTCCCGGAGCTAGTTGAGCTTCGCGGAGGAGGTCAAATAGCTCAAACAAGCTCTTCGATGGAGAGGGTAGGGGACGAGATGAGAGGGAGAGGGCAAGGGGAGAGGTGAGGGGCGAGGGAAGAGAAGAGAGGCTAGGGGCCACGGTGAGGTACAGTGAAAGGGTGAGGGCGAGTTATAGTGGAGAGGGCGAGGGCGAGTTTTACAGGGGAAGTGTATTTTAGGATTTATATATTTAAGTACACCAATTTTTAATTTGTTAATAGATTGGTACATTTTTTTCAAATAGTAATATTTAGGTTATGTTTATTTTATTATTTGTAGAGGAATTCCACACTTTTTCTATGGAACATTAGTAAAGGCTATTATTTTTTATTCATAAAATGCAAGATAATGAAGAGCGAGTAAACAATTCTATATTATTTTTGAGTTGACAAAACCTATATAATTTTCTCTAGAAACTAACGTATGTAGTGGAGAGTGTGGCCTGCTAGCAGAGCTAGTTAACACCTTTTTGTAGGGAATGACTCATCAAATGAAAAAGAGCTGAAGAGTTATAGAGATTAAAAAGCTCAATAAATCTAAGATATACAGATCAAACAATCATAGGCTTGAATAATTGGGTTTCAATAATAAACATTTTTAAAAAGAAGACTTCCAAATTTATTAATGACACTATCAAATATCATAGAAAATATTAGTACTTATAAACTTTTGAAAGGTGGAAAGTTTTTCAATATCAACCAAAATTAATGAAAACATAAATATTGAATTTATAACTTGGCATTGCCTATTATATTTTTGGGTATGTTAAGTATTTAAAAAAAAAAATACACACAGAAGTGAGATTTACATAAAAATATAGTATTACAAGTATTTTTTGACATTTTCCTAATATTTCTCATTATTTATAATATTTTTCTAATAGTTTTCATTATTTATAATATTTTCATAATATTTCTCATGATTAATAATATTTTCATAATATTTCTCATGATTAATAATATTTTCCTATTATTTCTCATGATCTATAATATTTCTTCATTGTTCAATCATTCTAGAAAAAATACACAACCATCATATTTTATAAAAAAAAATGGTATTTAGGGAAAAATAAACCAATAAGTATCATGTAATATGTCATCAAAAACATATTAAATATCATGAGCCTAATCAAACATTCATTGACATACATAATGAAGTGAGATTTACATAAAAAATATATAGTTTGAGAAGTGTTTTTTAATATTTTCCCAATATTTCTCATGATTTATAATATTTCTTGATATTTTCAATCATTCTATAATACTACACTATAATCATCATACAAAAATGGTATTTATTAAAAAATAAACCAAAAAGTAACATGTATTATGTCATAATAAACATATCAGGTATCATAAGTCCAATCAAACATTCATGGAAATGCATCAAATCATCATGAAATTATTCAAAATATTCAGCTAATAATTAATAATTTTCATCATTGGAACGATTTTAAAATATAAGAACTTGTTCTACACATATTCAATTAATATCGCTAACAAATTTTATAGTCTCTGGAAATTACCAGTATAAATGAAAATAGTATAGGTTCTCAATAATGAAAAAAAAAAATCAGACAAACATTATGAATAACAAGAATACTGAATTTATAACTTTTTTTTTTTTTTGAAATGTTACAATTTCTTCTAGTATTTTCCACAATTCTATAACGATACACTACAACCTAAATCAAAATTAATATTTTTTATTGATATTTTATTAGACCATGTTAAAACTTCAAAAAATATTATTACTCCCACAAGATAAATTAATTGAATATATTAGAAATGTCAGAAATTTGTTTTGAAAGATATGGTCTTATACTATGTAAAATACATAAATACATATGACAGCCAATGAATCACCTTCTGAGGCTAAGTACCCAACAATAATAAATCAATACTCAAATATACCATCATCTAGTTCCTCCATAATTGCAGAAGCAAAGACTTGAAAGATTCAACAGTTGAAATCGAAGAGAGAACAGTGCACTCAGAATCAGAAGAAAGCCTCCTGCACGGGATATCATGCTCATCAATCAACGATGTATCCGGCTCAGATGTTGCTAACAGAAGTCTGCTGATGGCCAATTTTGCAGTTTCAACAAACCATTCATCTTCCGGAAGTGAACTGCTTACCAAAGGCGAGCTTAAATATTGTTCAAGATAATGTTCTGGACTAATTGTAAAAGGAAAACATGTTTGCAAGCATCATGTATTTCTATTTCCTATTTTCTCTATTTTAATATTTTCTGGGAAACATATCAAATTAGAAATCATAAAAGCCACTCTTAGCAGCTCTCGGTGGATAGGCATGGTATTTTTGGATACACAACTCAATAACTTTATAAAATAATTTGAATCATTATGTGCATTATGTTTCATAGAACAACTTTAAAAAATGTAATATGTTGAAATACATGGATAATAATAAGAATAATAAGAATAGTAAGAAAAAAAAAAATAATAATAATAATAATAGGAAAAAGGGAGCATAGGAAAAATGAGGAAAAATAAGAATAATAAGAATAGTAAGAAAAAGAAGAAAAAGAAGAATACGAAGAATCATAAGAAAAATAAGAAGAATCATATAAAGAATGAAAAGATAAAGAATAATAATAATAATAATAAAAGACTAATAGAATAATAGCGAAAAAGAAGTAGACGAAAAATAAAATGAAAAAGAAGAATATAAAGAATAAGACGAATCAAAAAATAACAAGAATAAAAAGAATAAAAAAAATAAAAAGAATAAAAAGAATAAGTAGAATTAAAAGAATTAGTAATAAGAAGAATAAGATGTATAATAAGGATAAGAATAATATGTAGAATAAGAAGAATATGAAGATAAAAAGATAAATAAGAAAAATAATAAGAATAAGAAGAATAAGAAGATGAGAAAAATAAAATAAATTAGAAAAATATGAAGAATAAAAAGAATAAAAAGAATAAGTAAAAAAATAAATATAAGAAGAATAAGAAGAATAATTAGAATAGTAATAATTAAGAAGAATAGTTAGAATAGTAAGAATAAGAAGAATAGTAAGAACGAGAAGAATAAGAAGAATAATAAGAATAAGAAGAATAGGAAGAATAGGAAGAATAGAAGAATATGGAAGAATAAGAAGAATAGGAAGAATAAGAAGAATAGGAAGAATAGGAAGAATATGAAGAAGAGGAAGAAAGGAAGAATAGGAAGAATAGGAAGAATATGAAGAATATGAAGAATATGAAAATATGAAGAATATGAAGAATATGAAGAATTGGGAAGAATGGGAAGAATGGGAAGAATGGGAAGACTGAGAAGAATGGAAGAATGAGAAGAATAAGAAGAATAAGAAAAATAGGAAGAATAGAAGAATAATAAGAATAAGAAGAATAAAAAGAATAAAAAGAATAATAAAAATAATAAAAATAATAAAATAAATAAAATAATAAGAATAATAAGAATAAAATGAATAAGAAAAATAGCAAGAATAAGAAGAATAAAAAATAAAAAGAATAAGAAGAATAAAAGAATAAAAATAATAAGTAGAATCAAAAGAATAGAAGAATAAGAAAAGTAAGAAAATCAAAAAATAAGAAGAATAAGATGAATAATAAGAATAATAAGAATAATAAAAATATATAAAATAAGAAGAATAATAAGAATAAAAAAATGAATAAGAAAAATAAGAAGAATAAAAAAATATGAATATAAGAAGAATAAGAAGAATAACCACGAATAATAAGAAAAAAAAATAATAAGAAGAATAAGAAAAATAAGAATATTAAGAAGATTAAAAAGAATAAGAAGAATAATAAGAATAATAAGAATAAAAATAATAAAAATGAATAAGAAAAATAGCAAGAATAAGAAGAATAAAAAAAATAAAAAGAATAAGAAGAATAAAAATAATAAGTAAAATCAAAAGAATAAAAAGAATAAGAAAGATAAGAAAAATCAAAAATAAGATGAATAATAAGAATAATAAAAATAATCATAATATATAAATAGAAGAATAATAAGAATAAAAAAAATAAATAAGAAAAATAAGAAGAATAAAAAGAATATGAATATAATAAGAATAAGAAGAATAACACGGATAATAAGAAAAAAAATAATAAGAAGAATAAGAAAAATAAGAAGAATAAGAAGATTAAGAAGAATAATAAGAATAATAAGAATAATAAGAATAATAAGAATAATAAGAATAAAAATAATAAAATGAATAAGAAAAATAGCAAGAATAAGAAGAATAAAAAAATTAAAAGAATAGAAGAATAAGAAGAATAAAAATAATAAGTAGAATCAAAAGAATAAGAAGGATAAGAAAAATAAGAAAAATAAGAAATATCAAAAAATAAGAAGAATAAGATGAACAATAAGAATAATAAGAATAATAATAATATATAAAATAAGAAGAATAATAAGAATAAAAAAAATGAATAAAAAAAATAAAAAGAATAAAAAGAATATGAATAATAAGAAAAAATAATAATAATAAGAATAAGAAAAATAAGAAGAATATAAGATTAAAAGAATAAGTAAATACAAAAATAAAAAAAATAACATAAAAATAATAATAATAATAATACTCTGAAGAATCAAAAGATAAAAAGAATAACAAGAATAAGAAAAATAAGATGAATTAGAATAATAAAAAAAAATAAGAAGAATAAAAAAAAAGAAAAATAAAAAAATAATGAGATTAAGAAGAATAAGAAGAATAATTAAAATAATGAAATAATGAAAATAAAAATAGGTTCATAAACATGTAAGGAGGTTCACGGTAAGGAGTGGTTTATTAGTTTTTTGCTGTTGTGGTTTTTGTGGTGTTTGTTTATGCAATATTAGGTGGGACCTATAACGCAGTTATGAAGGGAGCTGATAAGCTAGCAGTAGGGGGGAGTGCTTTTGTTTGTGCTGTATTGAGTGTAATTTGTTTTTGTTTTCTGTATTTGCTTTATTATGTTATTATAAGGATGCGAATGGGGGTTATATAAGGGAAGGATAGTTTATTAGATACTAGGTTATGACTGGTAGCTTGAGGGCAAGAGGATCGGCCTCGAGGAGGGAAAGTCATAGGGGAAAATAGTCAAATTCTGGCAATTTTAAAACAAAGGCTAAGAATGAAAGATAGAGGTTAGCAAACATAGCATATGCAAGGAGTCTAAAGATAGTAGATTTAGCAGCAGGCAGAATTTAAAGTATTGATGGGGAACAAGGCAGAAAATATTAGAATTGGCTACATAGATGTGATAATAGTTTCATACAACAGAAAAGAAACAGGAAAAAAGGGGCATAGCAGAATCTACAAACATTAGAACTCAAAAAAGTCTATATGAGCATAATTAAAATTTTGTAACTTTGTAATTTAAATTTTAGAAGTTTATTAAATTGGAATGGATGTAAAAGAGAAATGGGTAGTTTTTAATTTGTATTAATGATTCCTTCGCCAAAAGAGATAGTATATTAATAAAATAAACTGTTAAAAAAAAAAATAAGAAAAATAAGAAGAATAAGTAGAATATAAAGAATAAGAAGAAGAAAAAAAATATAAAGAATAAGACGAATCAAAAAAATAACAAGAATAATAAAAATAAAAAAAAAAAAAAAATAAGAAAAATAATAATAAAAAGAATAAATAAAATTAAAAGAATTAATAAAATAAGTGGAATAAGAAAAATCAAAAAAATAAAAGAATAAGATGTATAATAAGAATAAGAATAATATATAGAATAAGAAGATAAAAAAATGAATAATAAAAGTAATAAGAATAAGAAGAATAAGAAAATAAAAAGAATAAGAAGAATAAAAAAAATAAGAAGAATAAGATAAATTAGAAGAATATGAAGAATAATAATAATTAGAAGAATGAGATGAAAAAAAAGAATTATAAAAATATGAAGAATAAGAATAATATGAAGAATAAAAAAATAAAAAAATAAGAAGAATAAGTAGAAAAATAAGTATAAGAAAAATAGTTTGAATAGTAAGAATGAGAAAAAATGAGAAGAATGAGAAGAATAAGAAGAATAAGAAGAATAAGAAAAATAAGAAAAATATGAAGAATACGAAGAATAAGAAGAAAATGAAAAATATGAAGAATACGAAGAATACAAAGAATACGAAAAATACGAAGAATACGTAGAATGAGAAGAATGAGAAGAATAAATGAATAAAAATAATAAAAATAATAAAAATAATAAAATGAATAAGAAAAATAGCAAGAATAAGAAGAATAAAAAAATAAAAAGAATAAGAAGAATAGGAAAACAAAAAAAAATTAAAAAATAAGAAAATAAAATAAATAATAATAATAATAATATGTAAAATAAGAATAATAAAATAAAAAATAAGAAGAATAAAAAGAATATGATGAATAAGAAAAATAAGAAGAATAAGAAAAATAAGAAGTATAACACGAATAAAAGAATAAGAATAATAAGAAAAATAAGAAGATTAAGAAGATTAAGAAGAATAAGTAGAATAACAAGAATAAAAAGAATAACATAAAAAAGATAATAATACGAATAATAAAAAATAAGAAGAATAAGAAGAATAGAAGAATAAGAAAAATCTGAAGAATCAAAAAAATAAGAATAATTAGAAGAATAATAAGAATAATAAGATAAGAATAATAACAAGAATAAGAAAAATAAGATAAATTAGAAAAAATAGAAGAATTAGAGAATAAGAAGAATAAAAAGAATAAGAAAAATAAAAAAAATAAGAATAAAAGAATAAGAATAAATAGAATAATATAATAATAAATAAGGAGAATAAAAAAATAAGGATAAATAAAAATAAGAATAATAGAATAAAAAAAATAAGAATAATAAAAAAGAAGATAAAAAAAATAAGGAGATTAAGAAGAATAAAAAGAATAATTAGAATAATAAAAATAAAAATGGGTTCATCAACAGTAAGGAGGTTCACGATAAGGGATGGTTTTTAGTTTTTTGCTGTTGTGTTGTTGTGATGTTTGTTTATGCAATATTAGGTGGGACCTATAACGCAGTTATGAAGGGAGCTGATAAGCTAGCAGTAGGGGGGAGTGCTTTTGTTTGTGCTGTATTGACTGTAATTTGTTTTTGTTTTCTGTATTTGCTGTATTATGTTGTTATAAGGATAAGAATGGGCTATATAAGGGAAGGGTAGTTTATTAGATACTAGGTTATGACTAGTAGCTTGAGGGCAAGAGGATGGGCCTCGAGGAGGAAAAATCACAAGGAAAAATAGTCAGACTCTGGCAGTTTTAAAACAAAGGCTAAAGAATAAAAGATGGAGGTTAGCAAACATAGCATATGCAAGGAGTTTATAAATAGTAGATTTAGCAGCAGGCAGAATTTAAAGTATAGATGGGGAACAAGGCAGAAAATATTAGAATTGGCTACATAGATGTGATAATAGTTTCATACAACAAAAAAGAAATAGGAAAAAGGGGGCATAACAGAATCTACAAGATAATTCGTCTGAAATTATGATTATAAATATTCATTGAGTTTGGTAATTTTTAACTTATTATCTTTCATAATAAAGATGTCATATACATACACAATTAGCATAACCAACCTATCATATGAGCTCCTTTAAAAAATGAAGAGGAATCTTTAATACACATATGCAACTCGAAAGAAATAATTATTAGTAAAAAATACACAAACTAAGTCCTTGGTGACTACTTCATACCATAAAAAATTTGTTGCTAATTATAATTTAAGTTTGATTATATTACTTGAAATTATGGTGATTTCTCCATATACATCTTCTCCTCAAGAATTATGATAAGGAAATTCTTTATGTTTTAATAGTGTATCATTATATGTAAGATATTACTAATATTATAAGAATTCCTACTGAGACCTTATTTATTGTTGTAGTTTTTATTTATTTAGTTTTTTATTTTTGTATACTTTTTATACTTTTTTATACTTTTTTATTTTTTTTATACTTTTTTACGAGAGTGCCCAACTTGTAGATTATACCAATCACATTTTTTATATTATGAGTGTATCTGACTTGTAGGTTATACCAATCACATTTGCCCATTATGAGTGTATCTGACTTGTAGGTTATACTAATTGCATAAATAAAATTTGATATGATGATAGTTATGTTATTAATTTTCCATATGATTATGTTATATGTGATAAAGTTAGCTAAATGAGTTGTGTCGGATAAAAAATTAATATTTGACTTAGTTAAAATATCTAATAGAACACAATTAAAACAGTCATCTTGTGAGGGTATCAATTGTATATTTTTTTAGACAATATAATACCGTTCCTAGAGTAGACAATGTCTATCTTAATAAAATATTTAAGGCTCACAAGATACTTCATCTGGAATTATAAATGAAAGTATAAATTGAGTTTGATAAGTCTTAACTTATCACTCACATACTAAGGATATCATCTACATACACAATTAGCATAATAAACTTACCATACAAGTTTCTTAAGAAAATAAAGAAAAATATTTAATACACATATGTAACTCGAAAGAGATAACTATTAGTAAAAATTTCATAGACAAAGACCTCAGTAATTACTTCAAATCATAACATATTTGTCGCAAATTACAAATTAAGTTTGATTATGTTACTTGAAATTTGGGTGGTTTACCCATACACACATTCTCCTCAAAAATCATGAAGAATGGAACTTGTTATATCTACATAGTGTATCATTCATCTCTATGACACTACCAGTAATATAAGAATTTATACTGAGATCATCTTAATTCTTGTGGCTTTTATATATATAGTTTTTTATTTTTTTTTACTTTTTATGAGAGTATTCAATTTGTAGATTGTACTAATCATATTTGCTCATTATTCAAGAGTGTAGTTGTACATTTTTATTTATTGAATGTTATTATTTTTTATTTTAGTTGTTAAGTTCAACTTAGTATTAGTCCAAAGATTATAAATCATAAAGTGTTTCCTCTTATTTTGTTTTTTTTTGTCGACAGTAGATGTGCTCAAATAGTTGTCGCACACCCACTATGTGTGACTACAATATGCACAGGAAGCACAAGTAGGTGCACATGGTGACGCATTGTAGACCGCATGATGGTGCACTGTAGTGCACATGGTGGTGCACAGACATAGTAGGCCCAAGGAGGTATGTGCTGTGGTACACACTAGTGTGCAAGGTGGTGTACGAGGTGGTGAGCATTGTAGTGTGTGGTGGTATGAGACAGAAATCATAATTGGATTTCTTTTGCTATTTTTTATAAATTCAATAAAATCATAAAATTGAAAAAAATAGAATTTGATGGTCATAGTTATTTGAAATGTAAAGAGTATAACGACAGAAATATTTTTTGGAACCTTGGGATGTAAAGCACAATTAAGACGTAAGTTTTTTTGTGAGGCATAATCTATCTAATATATATAAAATTAGAAAGAATTTTGTTTTGGTGTATTACTATAGAATATTTTAAAAAAATATTACTTAAAATATTCTAAGTTTTGTTATACTCAAAATTAATGGTATTCCAAAAATTTTATGAATATATATTTTTATTATATTAAGAAAATATTTTGTTGACGTAAAATTAACTTCTAGTCACGCTTCAGAACTCAGCTCAGCAATTAAAAAAAGAAGATACTTGTGTCCTATCAACTGTTGTATGTCAAAATGGTCATAATGATCATTGCATGTAAAATACTTCAGCCCCATCAGCTAGGTTGATAATGCTTGGATTGAATGTGGACCAGAAAGAAATTAACTTGAATTCATACCAGTCTAGTCAGACCAGGCCGAGTTATTTGGTTTGGCCAGGAAATCCTACCCAGCTGGGTGCATATATGGGCAAGAAATTTTTACCCACCGCTAGCAAAAAGACCAGGCTGGGTCCCTGCTCGCTGGAACCAAGTTGGGCTACTCGAATTGCCTAAAATATGTAGAATCAATAATGTCAGTTATAACTTGGAGGCATATTTATGGGGGAAGTATCATCTCTGCATGGGATTAATCAATGTATGTACCAGCTAGCCCACACTAATGAATATAACATAATTATTAAAAGTAATAATAAAAAATAAATAATGTTAGTTACAAAGTTATTTGGATTACATCTTTTTACTTTTTAAATTTTTTTATTATAATTATCTCCACCCATTTTGTAACTTTACTAATATTATTGTTCATTTCTTATGTTTTATAGCTCTCATTATAGATGTGTCAAATGGTACGTGCCAGGCCTACCCAGCCCGTTTTTAGCCGGCCCGACCATGCTTTTGTGCCGGACCAGGCACAGCACGGTAACTGTACTGTGTCGTGCCTGTCCCGGCACGGTTTTGTGGAGATCAGCCCGGCACGGGCTCGTGGCACGAATCCGCTGGGTTCGGCCCGAACCCCTAATATAAAAATAATTAAGGATTCGGTTGCGCGCCGTCGTGCCACCAAGCGGCTCCTAATTAAAAAAAATTAGGGCTTCAGCATGCTTGAAACCCTAATTTTAAAAAAATTAGTTTCTTGGCTGTGCCGAGGTACCGTGCCAACGGGCCACGGTACCATGCATGACCAGGCACAGCACAAGGCCCGATTGGCCTCGGCACGGCACGGCACGAGCCCGGGCACGAGAAATTCACATGCCGGGCTGGCCCAGGCATTGCCGAATCATGCCGTGACTTGTGCCAGACCAGGCCAGCCTGGCCCGGTTGACACCTCTATCTCATTATAACTTATGATGAAAATTTAAAATAAAATACAAGTCATTTTTATCAAACAATATTAATATTATAAGTATTATGAAATTATTATAAAATATAAAATAAAACCAAAATAAATATATTTCATCTTTGCATATGAAAATAAGAGAATTAAAGAAAAAGAAATAAGAGTGACATGGAGATAGAGAGAAAAGAAAACTTCTCATTTCATTATTAACATAAGCATAAGTATCTTTTTATAGGATTACAAAAGATGATTCCATTTATTCATCTTAATGGTAAGCTATAGAAATTATATATTATGAAAACTTTCTGAATATGAATATGATCATTTTGTTGAAACATAAACTTATTTTAGAAAAATAATATTTTTAAATTTTGAAAATTCAAAGTAAAAGACTTGGTCCAAGTTAGTAATTTTAATTTTTTAAATTCAAAGTTAAACTCGGTCTAAGTAAGATAAATTTTAAATTAGTCTTAGGCAGTTGAAATTTTAGTGAGCTCTTGTAACTTATAAATAACTCTATTATATTTGTACTTAATATATTCCATTCTTAAGTGTTGAGCATTTTTTTAAGTGTTCATTTTAAAAAAGTTTTATTATTTTCCTTTTTTTCTCTATCTTCTTTTATCTTCTTTCCAACAAAGTGGTATCAAAAATGATGATGAATAGCGGTATGATACCCTTCCAAGTCCCAGTGCTCCACAAGAGCAACTATGCCAACTAAAGCATTAAGTTGAGGGCTCGCCTTGGATCACAAGATGTGTGGGACATATTAGAGAAAGACCATGAAGGACCGAAGAATGAAGATACCATATCTCGAGCTTAAATAGATAGTTTGAGAGACTCAAGAAACAAGAGAAGAAGTCACTCTATCTAATCTATCAAGGATTAGATGAAGATGCTTTTGAGAAAATCTCAGAAGCAAAGATGACGAAAGAAACATGGGAGAAGCTTCAAACATCATATAAGGGCACAGATATGGTAAAGAAGGTACATCTTCAAATATTAAGAGCTGAGTTTGAAGCCTTATATGAAAGGAGAAGAAGTTATTTTAGACTACTTCTCTAGAGTCTTTAAGTGACAAATCATTAAAAAGAAATAGTGAAATATTAAGTGATGTAAGAATCATGGAGAAGATTTTTCGATAAATAGATTCAAAATTTGATTATATTATCACTATTATTAAAGAAACCAAAGACTTTCATGCCATGGCAAAAGAGCAATTGATGGGTTCCTTGCAAGCTAATGAAGAAAAAAGAAAGAAGAAGAAAGGAATCATAGAGTAATTACTCAAAACTCAAATTGATAATATCCAGAATGATATAAAGTAACAATAAAGAGATCGCGGTCGAGGAGGCCATGAACATGAACATGAACGTGGATGTGGACGTGCATAAAGTTGGAGGTCCAATGATAATGACAACATTATTCAAAGAAAAGAAAGCTCAACAATAGGTTATGGAAGAGACGACTACAGATAGAGTATGATAAGTTGCATATCAAATATTACAGCTATAAAAAGTTAGGTCATTATGCCTCAGAATATAAAGCTCCAAATAATAAAAAAGTTTAAAAAAAGGCCAATTACATGGAAGAAAAAGATCATGACTGTGAAACCTTGTTGTTGGCTTATAAGGACAATGTAAAAAGTGAAGATAACTCATAGTACAATGATTCTGGTGTAAGCAATCATATGTGTGGGAAAAGATGCATGTTGTAGAGTTTGATGAAACAATAAGTGGGGGGAATGTGATTTTTAGAAATGAATCAAAGGTGACGGTAAAAAATAAAGGTAACATTATCATCTAATTAAAGAATAAAAATCATCAGTTCATTTCTAATGTTTATTATGTACCGAACATGAAAAATAATATTTTGCGTCTATGACAGCTCTTAAAGAAAGATTAAAATATCCATCTAAAAGATAATAATCTTTCTATAATAGATAAGAAGAATAATTTAATTGTTAAAGTATCAATGTCAAAAAATCAAATATTTATGATTGGCATTCAAAGTAATCTTGCAAAGTATCTTAAGGTATGTTACAAAGACACAACTTGACTTTGGCATCTTGATTTGGACATCTCAGCTTTGGTGGATTGGAATTACTCTCCAATAAGCAAATGGTGAGAAGACTACCAATTATTAGGCATCCTAATCAAATATGTGAAAAACATATGCATGGAACATAGTTATGAAAGGCGCGCCTGAGGCACGCCTAAAGCTTAGGTACCACAACTCCCAGAAAAAATGCCTCGCTTCAGGCGAGGCGCAGGCGGGTGAAGCGCAACGGGCAGGGAAGCACGGACACGGCACGGATACGTATCCGATACGCCATGTGGCGTATCATTGATAAATCCGTATCCGATACGCCACGTGGCATATCAGACGGTGGCGAATCGAACTGTGGCGTATCGGACATCCAGTGGGCGGCAGAGGGCAGGCGCGATTTGAGGGGGGGGAGGGGGGGAGGCAGAGGGCAGGCGCGATTTGAGGGGGGGGGGGAGGGGGGGAGGCAGGGGGCGAGCACGAATTGAGGGGGGCAAGGGGCGGGCACAAATTGAGGGGGAGAGGCAAGGGGCGGGCACGAATTGAAGGGGGGAGGCAAGGGACGGGCGGGAATGAGGGGGAGGCAGGCGGGCAAGAATGAGGGGGAGGAGGCAGGGGGCGGGCAGGAATTGAGGAGAAGGCGGGCGAGAATTGAGGGGAAGGAAGGCTGGTGAAAATTGAGAGATGAGGTAGGCAGACGGAAATTGAGGGGAAGGCAGGCGGGCGGGAATTGAGGGGGGAGGCAGGCGGGTGGGAATTGAGGGGGAGGCAGGCGGGCGGGAATTGAGGGGGGGGGGGGCAAGCGGACGAAAATTGAGGGGGGGGGGGGCAGGCGGACGAAAATTGAGGGGGGGGGGGGCAGGCGGACGAAAATTGAGGGGGGAGGCAGGCGGACGGGAATTGAGGGGGGAGGCAGGCGACCGGGAATTGAGGGGGAAGGCAGGCAGGAGGTAAAATAAAATATTTTAATAAATAAAATAAAATATTTTTATTTTAAAATAAAAAAATATATTTTTATATAATATAAGATAATTTAAAATATATTTTATAAAATAAATAATTATAAATATTATCTTATAAAATAAAATAAAATACAATATTTTATTTTATAAAAATAAATATATTTATTTATTTTATAAACTAAAATTTTAATTTAATTTATTTTATTTTATAAAATACCTAATATTTATAAAGAAAATAATTTTTTTTTAATTTTATTTTTTTATCATGACGTATCCTAGCCGTATCCGTATCTAGTTTTTTAGAATTTGTCGTATCCCCGTTCCAGCCGTGTCGTATCCCCGTGTCCGTGTCCATGCTAAAACCAAGCAAAAACACAAACACCAACACCAAAACCA
>JAREIK010006948.1:10000-11756 GCA_029783825.1 Sapria himalayana | reverse complement strand
TCGTCTAGTTCCCATGCCAACATCTCGGAAATTCTTTATGTGTGTGCGAGGATGTCGGGATAGTTGTTTTTCTCTTCGACCACATTCGTCTAGTTCTCCCCTGACAACTATCTCTCGGAAACTTCCTTAGGTGTGTGCGCGTATGTCGAGTTTGTTCTTTTTTCTCTTCGACCCATTCGTCTAGTTCTCCCATCTCATAACTCTCGAAAACTTCTTTATGGTGTGTTGGGAATGTCGAGGTCTCGTTTTTGTCGTCCCTTTTGTTTTCGTCGTTTGCCACCCCATATCATTTAGTAACTTTGTCATGTCATTATTTCAATCCTCTTTTGGTTTTTTTTTTTTAATATTCTCCCTTGAACCTTTGTATCTATGATTATATCTTTGCTCCACACTGTTGATCGTGCAATAACATGCTCGTGTATGATCCCTCTTCCCCCTCCCTCTCTCGGTGTGTTTCCCCCAAGCGTTTTGATCTTCTTTGTCTAGTATCTCGACATGTTGAATTATCTAGACCTGCTGCCTCTGTGGAATCATGTCTCTCTCATTATCTTGGATTCTATTCTAGTTATGTTTACCTTCCATTTTAGGACAAACTTCTTTTTTTGATTGGTAAGCTTCATGTTTAAGTTAAAGTGTATTGGTTTTGGTTGACAAGTCGAGTGCTAATGTTGTCCTTCATAGTGATAGACAAGTTTCGATGGGATGGTTTTCAGCCACAGGTTATTCTTTAATGCAGAAGTAATCCATTGTTATAGTATTTTTCAAATGTATCTCGTTCTAGCTCTCCTCGTATTTATCCAAATGGATAATAATTCCAGTGCTTGTGAGATTTTTTTGGATATTATTTTTGTGCCCTATATGAATAATATTTTCTCCCCGACTTATTCCGCGTCCTTATTTGTGTGCGGTTTTGTTGCAAATTGATTATTTTCCTTTTAAGTTGTTTGATGGATGTGATTATTCGTGGGATTTTTTTGTCCTTATGTTAATTGCGGTCGGCTTTTTGATTTTTCACTGTGGCTTGTGCTTGGCGATATGGTACATTTGTTTGAACCGGAATGATTAATTGATACGTGATGATTCGTGCCAGTGTTCCTTTTCGTGGGTTCTTTTGTTTATTTTGTGCTGGTGTTTTCCATGTCTGGGTCTTTGTTTTGTGCTTGTGTTGCATTTTCTTCCTTGGTGTATGGGCTGTAATTGATGCTCGCATGCGTGGTGATTGGGCATGTACTTTTCTTTCTATTTTCTCGGTGGTACGGGGAGGGGCGACCTCGAGAAGATGAATGCCAAAATTTCGAGAGATTTGTCTTTCGTGGTGTGTATAACTTCGGGGTTGCGGTCTGGCTCATCAATGTAGCATGCTTATGTGGTCATATTATATGGGATTTTTATGTTTGCCGAAATATCTTGGTGTTCGGCAGTGACATCTTTTGTTCAAGGTTGGCTCGTTTTCTTACTCTTCTATTCATTATGCGGGTTGCCATCGTCCCGGCGTGCTTTGCAAGATCTCTGGTGATTGTTCTGGGTGCTAGGCTGGATCTCAGAATCGAGTGCTGGGCCTTTGCATTTGTCAACGTTGTGGTGCGTGAGTGGCTTTGTGATTCTCGGGTAGTGTTATTTTTGCATGTTCATGTGGAAACGTTTCCTAGGGGTTGCGAATTTTTTTGGTCGTAATCCTGAGCCTTGGGTGTGCTTACGATTCGGATGATGTGGCTGTGCTTGTTATTGGTCCTCGTGCAGCTTTGGTTTTTAGGAA
>JAREIK010006948.1:0-2500 GCA_029783825.1 Sapria himalayana | reverse complement strand
CCGGGGTTCTTCGAACCTACGATCCCGACATTTTGAAGGAGCTGGGCCCGTGGTCTCCCCTGGTCTCTTTGCCTCTCTCTCTCTGGATGAATTCTAGTTCTTGTTTTCGTGGCGTATAGGTCGCCCCGGTGGATATCATTGTGCAGGATGCGGTCGGAATTATTGCTCGTGTTGGCCGGTAGGTCTGTGCCCGCGTTGTCCATCATCCCGCTTCTCTCGGTGCAATTTTGTGGTTGTCTCGCATAGTTTCATCTTATATGCGAAGGGAATGCTCGGTATAGCCCCAATATTGATGATATATTGCATGGGATGGTGGGTTGTAATTCCCAAGAGGAATAATAGTTCTGGAATATACGCGGGATTAAATTTTGGTTATGGTGAAACGAATGTTCGAATGTTGCTCGGTTCATTGTCGGTGATGGTTGGCGGGCCTTCAAATTGGTTTTTTCACGGACATTAACTTTTTATTGTCGTTAGATTGCATGTAAAAGTTTTAGATTAATCCCGTGAGCATTTCCTTGAGATGTGAAGATTTTTGTTCATGTTATTTTCACGCGCTTTGTTTGTTTTTCTCTTCGACCACTTTCTCGTCTAGTTCTCCCATGCCAACAATCTCTCGGAAACTTCTTTATGTGTGTGCGCGGATGTCGGGATAGTTTTTTTCTCTTCGACCACATTCTCGTCTAGTTCTCCCGTGCCAACAATCTCTCGGAAACTTGTATATGGTGTGTGCGCCGAGGTCGAGTTTGTTTGTTTTTCTCTTCGACCACATTCTCGTCTAGTTCTCCCATCCCCACAATCTCTCGGGAACGTCTTTATGGTGTGCGCGAATGTTGAGTTTGTTAGTTTTTCTCTTCGACCACATTCTCGTCTAGTTCTCCCATGCCAACAATCTTTCGGAAACTTCTTTATGGTGTGTCCGCGAATGTCGAGGTCTCGGTTTTGGCGTCCCTTTTTGTTTTCTTCGTTTGCCACACCATATTATTCAGTAACTTTGTCATGTGATTATTTTCAATTCTCTTTGGTTATATCTTTTGTTATTTTCCTCTTCAATCATTGTCACTATGATTATATCTTGGGCGCACCCTTTTAATCGTGCAAGTACATGCTCCTGTATGATCCCTCTATCCTCCCCCCTCTCAGTGTATGTTCCCCAAGCATTTGTGTTTGATCAAATCTCGTGTCTATTTTCCTGAAATTTGGAGTGTTTTCCTCTGAGTTTTTTTCGGTCCCTGAGCTTGTTTTTCTCTTCGACCACTTTCTCTCTTGGTCACAAAGATGCAAAAGTCTCGATATTCGTAACATGGGGTGTCAGCGAGTTCTCGGGGCCTCGAGCTTTGCGCCTTCTCCCATCTTCGAGCTTTCCTGGTGGAGTCGAGGTCTCGGTGTAGTATTGTGTCTGTGCCATGTGATTAATGTCATTTCTCCTTGTGAGTTTTAATTGGTTGCCTTTCCAAAGTTGGGTTTTTCGGAATATTCTGTGCTAGGTTATTTATGTCGCCAGTGCATGTTCGAATGGTATTGCATGTCCCTCCTGCATGAATTCTTTCCAAGTGTCGGAGTTTCTTCCGAAACTACGTTCCCGGCATTTTGAAGGAGCTGGGCTCGTGGTCTCCCCTGGTCTCTTCCCTCTCCTCTCTTCTGGATGAAATCTAGTTCTTGTTTTCGTGGCGTATAGGTCGCCCCGGTGGATATCATTGTGCAGGATGCGGTCGGAATTATTGCTCGTGTTGGCCGGTAGGTCTGTGCCCGCGTTGTCCATCATCGCTTCTCTCGGTGCAATTTTGTGGTTGTCTCGCATAGTTTCATCTTTATATGCGAAGGGAATGCTCGGTATAGCCCCAATATTGATGATATATTGCATGGGATGGTGGGTTGTAATTCCCAAGAGGAATAATAGTTCTGGAATATACGCGGGATTAAATTTGGTTATGGTGAAACGAATGTTCGAATGTTGCTCGGTTCATTGTCGGTGATGGTTGGCGGGCCTTCAAATTGGTTTTTTCACGGACATTAACTTTTTATTGTCGTTAGATTGCATGTAAAAGTTTTAGATTAATCCCCGTGAGCATTTCCTTGAGATGTGAAGATTTTTGTTCATGTTATTTTCACGGCTTTGTTTGTTTTTCTCTTCGACCACTTTCGTCTAGTTCTCCCATGCCAACAATCTCTCGGAAACTTCTTTATGGTGTGTGCGCGGATGTCGGGATAGTTTGTTTTTCTCTTCGACCACATTCTCGTCTAGTTCTCCCATGACAACTAATCTCGGAACTTCCTTATGGTGTGTGCCGATGTCGAGTTTGTTTCTTTTTCTCTTCGACCACATTCTCGTCTAGTTCTCCCCATCTCAATAATCTCTCGAAAACTTCTTTATGGGGTGTTTGGGAATGTCGAGGTCTCGTTTTTGTCGTCCCTTTTTGTTTTCGGCGTTGCCACCCCATATCATTTAGTACTTTGTCATGTCATTATTCAATTCCTCTTTTGTTTTTTTTTTTTTTTA